>PVIU01011262.1:0-65665 GCA_004026605.1 Ondatra zibethicus
ATGTGGTACACACTGACACACAGACGGACAATGTGGTACACACTGACACACAGACGGACAATGTGGTACACACTGACACACAGACGGACAATGTGGTACACACTGACACACAGACGGACCATGTGGTACACACTGACACACAGATGGACAATGTGGTACACACTGACAGACGGACAATGTGGTACACACTGACACACAGACGGACAATGTGGTACACACTGACATACAGACGGACAATGTGGTACACACTGACATACAGAAGCACAATGTGGTACAGATTCTGTAGACTTGGGGAAAAAAAAGCAGAACACCTTCCTGCAGCTGTACCTCAAGCCACCCAGGGCCCTGGGGTACTCTTCCATGATATCAAAAAGGCCCAGCAGTTCCACCAGCCTTGTGGGGGCCACAATGTGGCTAATCTGTCTGCCCTGGGTACTTACTTGCCAGCTGGAATGCAGCGGCCATTGCCTCTTCCCAGCACTGGGATTCTGGTGACATCAGGGGCAGGCCTGTCAGTCCAAGGACGAAGGTAAGCTGACCCACGGCAAGTGCGGCTGTGGCCACCAGGTTGCAGGCACGCATCATGTCAAACTGTACTGTGGGCCAAAAGGAGAGAAGGCAGGTGGTCAGTATGGTGAGCCACTTAGGGAAGAGCCAAGTCAGGTGGAAAAGCAATGCAAACAGTGAGTATCTTCTCTGAACAGAACTTTCTGGAAGCACCTCACCTACTCTGGAGTCTTCATGCCATCCTGTCCTCTTCCCAGCCATTTAAGGACCCACTAGCTTGGCTGCAATGGTCACGTCCCACTAGGGCTGGAATGCTGCTCTGTTATTTGAGTCTTTGTGTGTGTGGTACGTGCATGTGTGTACACGTGGTGCTGGGGAGGGGTAGACTTGCTTATGTATATGCACATGGAGGCCAGAGATCAACTTCAGGTGTCTTCTCTACTGCTCTCTAACTTTTCTTTTGAAATAGGGTCTCACCAATTCAATATCTCATCATTTTGGCTAGATTGGCTGGCCGCTGAGCTCCTGGATCTTCCTGTCTCTGCCCTCCCAGTTCTGGGGTTACAGGCATATTCCACTACACACAGATTTGTTGTAAGTGCCGAAGATCTAAAGTCTGATCTCGCACAGCCAACAGTTTACTCACTGAGCCATCTTCCCATCCCCTGGCTTGGGTCTTGAAAAGACAACTGTTCCTTTTTCACTCTGGTGCTGTGTTATAATGGAAACTAGAAGGGAAGGGAAGTCCAGTCAACAGTGGAGGGTTCCTTTCTTAGGAATGGACCCTCCTGGGCCCTCAGCTGCTGTCCCCAATTAGCTGTCCAGACATAAACGACCTCAACATTGGGTTTTGTTTGTTTTGTTTTGTTTTGTTCTCTCCTCTCTACACAGTCCTAACTGTTCTGGGAACTCACTCTGTAGACCAGGCTGGCCTCTAACTCACAGATTCCCTGCCTCTGCCTTCCAAGTGCTGGGATTAAAGGCGTGCACCACTACACCCAGTTTAAAACTCAGCATTGTTACCTCTCCCTCCTATAGGTAAAAGACTTGAGCCTATAACATGAAGTGGCTTTACTGGGCCTCTCTGCCAGCAAGGGACGGAGCAGGAACCAGACCTGGGTCTGCTGAGCCCAGGCTCCCACCCCATCTGTCTCTAAGGCCCCATGTCCTTCTCTACCAGCAGCCAGAGTAAAGCTTCAGCCCTTGTGCCTGCCTTCCCCCACCACCTTTCTTTTTGTTTGTTTGTTTTGTTGGGGGGGGGGGTTGTCGTTTTCAAGACATGGTTTCTCTGTGTAGCCCTGGCTGTCCAGGAACTTGTTCTGTAGAACCAGGCTGGCACCGAACTCTTAAGAGCCGCCTACGTCTGCCTCCTGAGTCCTGGGATTAAAGGTGTGCCCCACCATGCTTGTCCTGCCTCCCCTTCTTTTGCTCCTTGCCCCACACCCTGGTCTGAGGAGATGAGCAGGGCAGAGTGCAGCAGGTGAGCTGTAGCGGGAGAGTAATCTGGTCCAGAATTTGCCTTCCTCATATTAAAGGTCACACCAAAGCCCATACTGTGAGATGGGCATGCTGACATTTATAGGCCCAGGTTGCCCCCAAGCAACAACAAATGTATCTGTGGAGACTGCTAGGAAGCAGGAGGTGGACCCAGGAGGAGCATGCCAGTGCAGCCTCGTGCTCCCTTGTCCTGTGGTCTAGCAGTGGCTAGGGAGTTCTGATTCACAGACTTGCTGCAGAGAAGTCAGTGCTCAGCTCAAAGCAGGCCTCGAAGGCTGGAGGTGCTATTCTCCCCAAACTTGAAAGACCGATTTTCAGAATTAGGTTGCCACAAATCATCAGAAACACAAGAACTGAACAGGAAAGAGATCATAATCTTCTGAGATCGCTGAAGAACCTGTCCTCCAGGGTTGCTGTTGTCTTTCTCCGTGGGCACGGAGGGCACGACAGCTGGCCATCTCATGCACAAGATGGGTGTCCTCTCTTTCATGTGAGCCACCAAGTAAGGCCCTACTTATAGAGACCTGGAGATCCCCTGTCCTGCTTCTCACAGAGCACTGAGAGGCAACCCAAGGAAGGGGCAGGCTGCTTCACTTCCATGGGCTTTTAAATGGCTAGAAGGTAACTTTGAGCCATTACCACCAATATTGGCAATTCTGTTTGGTTTGACCTAAATGTGTATTGATATGCAATATACATTTACCAAATAGTTGAAAGCTCTCAGGCTCAATGTCTGCCTATCCTCCCATCTCATGTGGGTTCTGTATCTGGGCAGATAGTGAGCACTTCTGCCAGGCCTATGGGCACCTTGCTGTCGCTCTGCCATCCAACACATTCCCAAAGCCCCACCCTCCCTCCCAGATTCCCCTCACTACAGAGCAAAGGCAGATTCTCAAGTCTCCTGTTTCCTTGCCTCTAATGACCCAATCTAGTAGGTGATTATATAGAGTAGGGTAGAGTCTATGAGAACACATAAGCCTGGAAGTTAGAATTCCTAGACCTCAAAAGTCTCATCCAAATAGCCGGAGACCTCTGTGCACTTTTCTGTTCTTGGAAGCTGACTTTGTCCAGCAGTCAGCCTCCATACAAACGAAGGGCAACCTTGGATGAGAAATAGCTTGTCTACATGCTGGGCCAGTAAGCATGTGAAGAACTTACAACCCCGTATGGCATCTATGAAGTGAGGTCCCTTTTTCTTCGGTCCTTTCACAGACCATTATGGCAATTTGAGAGAAGTCATCTTATTCTTGGGGTGCTGTGACATGTGACTGCCATCCTGTGTAGGTCCCTTTGTGCCACACCCCACCTTCATGCTGGACAGTGTCTGACTCCTGCTCCTTTCAGGGCCATGTTTATATTTAGGCTGTGGAGTTACACAGCGTCATCCAGGGGTTTTGTGCCACTTCCTGCAACCAAGGGTCAGTCTGTCCTGCCCATTGTGTTTTAAGCTACTTCCTGTGTGGAGAACTCTCCTGTCATTTGGAACTCGGGGGCCCCTTTTAGATCTCAGGCTTCCAACGTCTGATGTGGGGGCAGCACACACGGATGTAAACCCAATGAGCCTTGTGTACTGGCCGCTTCTTTGAAGAGTTCTGTGGACGTACAAGTCCTTAAGCTTACTGGACAATCCAAACAGCCCATGCATCTGGTGGGCCACCAGCACAGGATGCCACTAGAGCAACAGCGGTTGCCACTGACTGGACCCTTCTTTCCATGTTGGGCACCTTAGCAGCTGCTTCTCTCCTGCTTTACTCGTAGCAAAGCAGGCAGCCTCCAGCGGGCCCTGCTTCTGGTGACTTGAGAATTTATGTTCTTCAGTCTTAGAGTAACCATCAACCAGATGCTGGATCACTAAAGACCCTGATGCATCTGGGTGATGCTTCAGAGGGGCATGAGGTAGGGACTGACGGGATTGACCAGGAGGTGAAAGCACTTGCCATGCACGCCTGATTCCCAGAACTCACATAAAGGTGGAAGAGAACCTATCAGAATAGTTGGCCTCTGTTCTCCAGACATGCACCATGGCATGCATGTATCTGCATACATGCATGTGTGTACATGCTAATAAAAATAAACCTAAAAATGTAATAAAAGGACAAGAGATGAACTAGGGTCTGGCAGTTTTAAGACTCCTAGTAAGAAACAGTCAAACGGGCATATCCCTTAAGGTATATGCACAGCTTAAAATAGGTGAGTGTGATCTTGGACAATGGTATGACTTTCTGAGGTCCAGGGAGTGTGGTTTCAGGGCCTAATCGCCTCCCACAGCAGACGAAGGCCTTGTAACAGAGCAGGTAGTGGTTGGGGTTCAGACTAGTGGCCCCCTCTTTTGATTTGCTGGCTGCACTTCCCTCCTTTAAAGCTAGCCTGATAATGACCACACACTACAGGGGGCTCAGCCCAATTCTGGGTGCTCCTGCAGGGTGCCCTGTCCATTTAGCAGGCTGGACACTCCAGAAAGCCCCCTCTGTAACCTGGAAAAGCATTCCTGACTACCTACACCAACCTACTTTCTTAATAATGCTCTGCCGTCTGTACACTGGGCTTTTTGGTGGTGTTGATTTATTTTGCATGCACATGCATGCACATGTGTGTGTGTGCATACATGTACATATTGGGTATGCGCATGGTCACACATGTGTTGGAGTTTGTGGGTATGGTTGCAATTGTATTTGTATGTACATGTTTGTGGAGACCAGAGGTTGACATGGAGCATCTTCCTTGATTACTTTCCAGCTTATATGCTGAGGTCTCTTTACTTGATCTAGGAGCCCATGTAGATCTCCAGCTTATTCCTCTGGCTCTGCCCCCTGAAGATTCGAATTACAGGTGGGTCACCGTGCCCGCCTGGTATTTATATGGGTCCTGGGACTCTGAACTCTGGGTTTCATGCTTTCACAGTAAACACTTTGCCCTCTGAGCCAGCTCCCTAGCTATTATGTAGTTGTTTTTACCCTGTACATCAGGGCTTCTTTTTTAAATTTATTGTTTTATATGTGCGTGTCTGCCTGCACTGTAATCTGTGCACTGTGTGTGTATACAGTACCCACAGAGGTCAGAAGAGGGCATGGAGTCACAGGTGGTGTGAGTCATGTGGTCTGGGAATCAATCCCAGGTCTTCTGGGGGAGCATGTGCTCTTAACCACTGAACACCTCTCCACCCCAAACAGGGCTGCTTAAACTTCTCCCACTCACAACCCCTGCCGTAATTTTGTTTTGCTTTGTTTCTTGAGACAGGGTTTCTCTGTGTAGCTCTGGCTGTCCTGGAACTTGCTCTGTAGACGAGGCTAACCTCCAACTCACAGAGATCCACCTGCCTCTGCCTCCCGAGTGCTGGGATTACGGGTGTATACCACCACTGCCTGAACTCACAGCCCCTTTTTGTTTATATATCTCAGGTATATAGGTAGGCAAAGTGGGAATATAAGCCAAACTTTTACTGATAATAAATCATAAAGACATTTTAAAATAATGCTTTGGTATACATAAAATTTTACCACTTATTAAAGACAAAAACAAATATGTATACTAGTGAGATGAATGTAATTGATAAACAATTAAATCTTGCCTGGCATGGTAACAAATGCCTTTAATCCCAGCACTTGGGAGGCAGAGGCAGGCAGATCTCTGAATTCAGGCCAGCCTGGTCTACAAAGAAGAGTTCCAGGACAGCCAGGGCCACACAGAGAAAAAACCCATCTCAAAACATAATCAAAGAATTAAATTTGGTTGAATATTTAGTACTGTAGGATGTAGAGCATCTTCATTTCTCAGAGTTGATACAAATTTTGATTTTATAAACTTTATTTACATTATCTTATGTATTAGGGGTACAACAATGTGCATTTCATAAAGGGTGTGTAGAGATCAGAGGACAACGTTCAGGAATTGGTTCTCTCCTTCCACCTTGTGGGGGTCCAGGGATCAAACTCTGGTTGTCAGGCTTACTCTAAATGTTTTACCTGCTTAGCCATATTGACAACCCCATATTTTTATTTTAGTTTAGTTTAGTTTAGATTTAGTGATTTCAAGACAGGGTTTTTCTGTGTAGCTCTGGCTGTCCTGGAACTTGCTCTGTAATCAGGCTGGCTTTGAACCCAAAGATCCACCTGCCTCTGCCTCCCAAGTGCTGGAATTAAAGGTGTGAGCCTTCACTGCCTGGCTGTTTTGGTTTTCTTTTTAATTATTTACTTACTTTTATGTTATGTGTATTGGTGTTTTGCCTGCATGTTTTTCTGTGTGAGAGTGTCAGATCTCCTGGAACTGGAGTTACATACAGCTGTGAGCTGCCATGTGGGTGCTTCACATGAATATATAGCACAAGATAGAAGAATTATGGTTTAAAGGGGATTCAGAAATTGTTAAAAGTTCAGTCTGGCTGGGCGGTGGTGGCGCATGCCTTTAATCCCAGCACTCGGGAGGCAGAGGCAGGTGGATCTCTGTGAGTTCAAGGCCAGCCTGGTCTACAAGAGCTAGTTCCAGGACAGGCTCCAAAGCTACAGAGAAACTCTATCTCGAAAAACAAACAAAACAAAACAAAATTTTGTCTAAATCTGAAATAAAAATTTTTTTTGAAATAAAAAATTTAATGATTTTTTTTAAAACAAAACTCAAGTCAGCAAATCAAACGTTATAAAAGAGGAAAAATAGGCAGTGAGCGGTGGCTCTCACATCTTTAATACCAGCACCCAGGGCAGAGACAGGAGAATCGCTTTGAATTTGAGACTTGCTTGGTCTACTTAGCAAGCTCCAGACCAGCCAAGGCCATATAGTGAAACCTTATCTCAAAAAGAAGAAAGAAAAAAATCAATTACTGTAATTCAATCCAAAGATAATACCAATTTGATAAATACAGGCTGAGGAATGATGCTAGGAAAAAATGTTTAGAATCTTTGCTACTCATTATGAAACAATTGTGTTTCTGAAAGAGCAAGAAACTTAATGGTGAAAGCACTGCCGCTCATAACCTAGATCGAGCCGAGGTGTTTCAGGCAGCCAGCTGTTGGCACTGCATGGCGTGGGAACACAGAGCACATGGAAGTGCCAAGTGCACACGCTGTATGTCCAGGGCCAGGGCTCTAGGGAAGTACCCGGAACCGCAGGTGAGCCCTTCGCAGAACGCTCAGCTTTGGGTTGTTGAACAGCCTGAAACTTTTACTATTACCCGATTCTTTGTGACTCTCCCCCACACATACATATTAAGTTATGCAACTCCATATAGAAACATGACCAGCCGTTCAGGAGCTGTGGCTTAATATAACCACCCAGAGTATCTGCTATTTTAAAGCATAGTAGAACTGGAAGGTGTTGAAATGTCATGTTAACAGTACAGGAACAGCATAACAAGCATCCCAAGCTTCATCATGAAAGCCAGGAAAGGAGCTGAATTAGATGACAAGGCCGATTGGAAAGGGAAAGGGGTATGCATAGTTGGAGCAGTGAGGGGATGGTAACCGGTGCAGTGAGGGGATGGTAACCGGTGCAGTGAGGGGATGGTAACCCGTGCAGTGAGGGGATGTGTAATCAGTGCAGTGAGGGGATGTGTAACCAGTGCAGTGAGGGGATGTGTAATCAGTGCAGTGAGGGTATGGTAACTGGTGCAGTGAGGGTATGCATAACTGGTGCAATGAGGGGATGGTAACCGGTGCAGTGAAGGGATGTGTAATCAGTGCAGTGAGGGGATGTGTAACCAGTGCAGTGAGGGGATATGTAATCAGTGCAGCGAGGGTATGGTAACTGGTGCAGTGAGGGTATGCATAACTGGTGCAATGAGGGTATGGTAACCCGTGCAGTGAGGGTATGGTAACCAATGCAGTGAGGGGATGTGTAATCAGTGCAGTGAGGGGATGTGTAATCAGTGCAGTGAGGGGATGTGTAATCAGTGCAGTGAGGGGATGTGTAACCAGTGCAGTGAGGGGATATGTAATCAGTGCAGTGAGGGGATGGTAACCAGTGCAGTGAGGGGATATGTAATCAGTGCAGTGAGGGGATGGTAACCAGTGCAGGGAGGGTATGGTAACCGGTGCAGGGAGGGTATGGTAACCGGTGCAGGGAGGGTATGGTAACCAGTGCAGTGGGTCATGGGTCCAGGAAGAGAGTGCTGACAGACTGCTGGTCTGTTCTACCCTCTGATCCCCCTTCTGTTGTCTTCCTTGCCCTGCCTTCCTGGCAGCTTGAGTTCCGCCATACCCCACGACAGACTCTGCAGTCATTCACTCCCTGCCTGCCTGAGACCCTGTGAATCACAGAGAGTGCTGCAGAACCCCTCCCTGCTAAGAAGCACTGTCATTGACGCTGCTGACTCCCACCCAGAAGGCCCACTGTCTGCCGTACTGCCTGTTTGCACAGCTCAAGATGCCTCAGTGAGAACATGGCATAAATATGCCTAACCAAACAGTCTGTCAGGCCAAGTGTCCAGCTAGCCAGCCTGTCTAGTCAGCAATATTTGACATCCACCGTGGCACAAGGGCATGTGGCAGTGCTCAGGAGCTGCCGAGGAGCAGGAGTTGAGGGCTCTCCCTTGGGTAGCATGGAGGTCCAGCTGATCTGTACCAGGGTTCAACCTTGTGTTCATTATTCATGTGCAGCCTAAGCCCAGAAAAAGGACTAAGGATCCCTGACCAACAACTCAAGCTATGAAAAGTGAGACAAAGAAAGTGAGCACGTTAAGAGTGAAGCTAAATCTGGGCTCCACTAGTCAAGTAGACCCCTGGCCTCTGGCTCTCAGCTTCTCGGAGGGAAGAGAGTCCCTGGGCAGCAATAAGACCCTGGATACCACATAACAGAATGGCCAACTGGCAAAAAAAAAAAAAATAATCCCCATGACTCTCCTGGAGAGGCCCCAGTATGACATGGGAAAGGCGTGGGGGCCTGGGCCTGACCTGGATGAACCATGTTTCCTTCCAGTGCTCTCAAGCCTTCTGGAAGCACAGAGCCCTTAAACCAGAGTTGAGAATGTCTTGGGATGGCCCATATGGTCCCTTGGTTGTTTGCAGTCAAAAAGCACTGAGTGATCCCAACTCCATGTGTTCTACAAGCAAGAACTCATGGCACAGAACTAGCAGGAGGTAGCCCTGCCAGAGGCCCAACCGGTGACAGTGAAAATTCTAAGAGTGGCCCGGCCTGTACTTTTGACCCAGTGCCCTAGGCCGCTTCTCATAACGAAACTGTGAGCAAATCACTTAGTCAGCCTTGTGACACCAACTGATATGCCCACAGTGCATTGGAGGTTTATAAAGTTTATTGCTCAGGCACGAAGGATGTTAGATGGCAGGATTAGAGCAGCTGCCCCTCCCCAGAGAGTTGATTTCTAGAATCATTTGGGTCACATAGTGGGGTTTTGCATGAGAGTCTCAAGGTTGGTCACAGATCTGATTTTAGATGGTAGCAGGTCTTCTTGCAGGCTGGTGATACAGATCCACAGGGGTGGGGGCAACAGGCATCACTGGCCATGCGAATCCTATTGTCTCTGTCCACGAAGAACAGTGTGTGAGCTCACTTAGAGTGGTTTGCACAAGTGGGGAGCAAAGTTCATGGAGAGAAGATGAAAGGGAAGAGACCAACATCATCATCTCTATCTCTGAGCCCCTGGGCACAAAGCCAAACAGCCCTGTCCCCAGCCAGGGGGTTAGGGACCAGCTTCCCCTCAGGAAATGCTGACTGATGGCTGCTTTGTTCCTATTGCATTTCAGTCTCAATGTGTGTTCAACTGTGTTAGCAACCAGAATTATACATTTAGCCTGTTTTCCAAAATTTTCATCCTGTTCCTTAATATCAAGAAGCTTCTAAATGTCTTTCTATTGTTTGAACAATAGTTGCTGCTCAGATTCATTGAGGATCAAGTACTTGCAAATGCCGTATTAATTGCAAAAGATGTTTGTTTTTCTCTTTTTGAGACATGGTCTCACTATATAGCCCAGGCTAGCCTGGCTTGGTGCCTGAGTGTTAGGATTAAAGTCATCCACCACCAGCCCAGCTTAGGAAAGTGTTTTTAAATTGTCTAGGGAGCTCGTCAGGTAGGTGAGAGACTCACATAGGTGAGCATCAGGCTCACATAGTTGGGAACCTTAGGAAGACACAGGTCCTCAGGGCAGGAGCAGCTGCGACTGCCATGCCGTCATATAGACAGGCGTGGGCAGGGAGGAGGTCACAGAGGCCCTGTGTGTTCTGAGATAACAGGCCTCAGAAGGAGGAGAGTGGAAAGAACAGGGCATCTACACAAGATGCTCCTGGGATGCACCTGCTGGAGCACACAAGGCAAGAAAGGGAAGCAGTTCTGTACACGTATTGCAAAGACAGCTAGACTGTTCAGAGTCTTTATGGTCCAGAATTGAACTGGCTATTCTCAGAGCCTAGTGAGAAATATAAGGCAGAAGCCCTTAGCCTACATCTGGCCCCATCCCAGAAGACATGGACAAAAGCGTGGTGGAGCCTTCAAGGTAACGAGCTCTCCTGCCTAGCCAGAATGGCCACAGAGATCCAGGTTCGGCTGTTTGGCCTCCCATGAGACACCTAGATTCTGAGAGTGTATTCATATGTTTTGATCTTTTTCTCAGTAAGAGTGCCTGCCTGTCAAGACCCCAAGGAAGAGGCTGACCTACCCCCATTGTAAGCCTAGGTACCTCTGTCTGTGAGATGGGGATGCTGTTCCTGGTCTGGCCTATGAACCCGTTGGTGGAACAGGCTTGAGGTGACCACCTTGAGCATATCACTCAGGATTTCCAGAAAGTCCCCTGATAACATTGAGGGATGCCCACCTAAGTCTCATGCTTTCTCAAGGTCAGTGTTGCTTCTGACAGAGCTGTCTGACCTGCAGCCTCCCTAGCAGTTTGTCGTAGAGACCAGGCACTTGTAAGCCAGACCCCTTGCCACTTTAGGGGGTTGTCATCTGGAGAGAACTTGCGTGTAAACAGACATGCTTTCTTTAGGTAGTATCTTTATATTTATGCAACCCTTTCTTCTTGTGCTCTCATACCCGAGTGCTATTTTAAGTGAAGTTCCTCACCCCAGGGTAGTATATAGACCCCAGGAGAAGAGAGCTGGAAGAGGAGAAGGCCACCATTGGAGTGGGGGGGGGGTAACTCTGCTCTGCTACCACGTGCTTCCTCTGGTCTCTTAGACATCCCAGCCAGAGTCTCAATTCACTGTCCTGAAGACCCTGAATAAAGACAGAACTCATCCACATGTTCTTACACTTCTCATTTTACTCCTTAGTAATACTTCTTTTTAACCAAGGAACAATATCTTGATTAGTATACCCATCTTTCATTCTTCAGCCACATATAATGGCAGAGAAGAAGCCTCCAGCCACATGAAGTGAATTCCCTGTGAGAGAAGCCAGAGACAAAGTCTAAGCCCATCAGGGAAGTTTCGTAGCATTGCTTCTCAGGGTGGCATGAGGCTCAGGTTCCTTGCCATCACCACTGTCATGAGCACAACCTCCCCTCACCTGAAGGTGACAGAAAAATAAGACTTACATTTGACGGTGCCTCGAGACTCCTGGAAACCTGCTGACTCCGAGCCCCATCCCAGCACCTCGCAATCATGTGTGTCCACCTGTCCGGTTCGGGCCCCAGGGCTCGTGCCTCCCTTACCCCTGTCCACCAGCCAGCAGGACTTCCACAGCCCCACGCTTCGCTTGCGTCCGTCCTCCAGCGTCTGATACACCCAGTTGGGGGTAAAGGCTGCTGCATTGTTGAGGATGAGGGAGACAAGGGCCACCAGCACAGCTGTGGCCACAAGTTTCTGCACAGTCATATCTGACTGCCAATACTGTCTATCTCGGAGAAAGTCCCAAGTCCCGGTCAGCTGCTGTGCATCCAGAGAAAGCCGAGATGCTGCTAGGGGTAGCTAGAGAACATCACCACTCATCCTTGGGAAGCTATGCAGAAGCTCCAGCCAGGCACATAAGGTTGTAGACGGTATGGGGAGAAGCCCATGGGAAGGTCCAAGTGAGCTGCTCACAGCCCTGCCTTATCCTCCCTCTTGAACCTGGAGCAGGGACGAGCCTGTGCTGAAGCTGGTTTCCCCAAGACCCATTCCAGGGAGAAATCTGGGGCCCCAGCCACACCAGCAAGAATCCAGAGTTGTAAGTGTTCTGTCTTCTTTGGAACAGAGGCCAAGGAGGCTGTGTCCACAGTGCCTCTAGCTCACAGCAACGGAAAACAAAGTAACTCAGGATGCACGCACAGTGTGGGAATCAGCTGGGTCACACTCCTTAGAATTGCCTGCGGGAGCCAGTCCTGAGAGGAGCAGGGTTGTGGAAGCAGTGTGGGTTCGGCTCTCTGCTGCCTAGCCCGTCTTGGTACCTCTGCCACGACTGGCAGGTCCTGGAAAGCAGAATGCCTGCTGCAAGGAAATGTGTGTATGCGCGTGTGTGTGAGCTCCCGTTTCCCTGTCTCTCAGCAGAGAGGAAATGGTTGTTTTTGAGGCTGTTTTTGGTGAGCAGGAGGGCGTAGCCAACTGCAACAAATAGCAGCTCTGCCACAGAGCCAGACACTAACAGGATGTGCTTCCTGATGGGAACGGCCTGCTCCAGCCCACCCCCTGGCTGCCCCTCCCACCTTCCTGTCCCATAGGAGTAGTCAGGGATGCCAGTCAGGACACTCTTACCTGCTGCCGTCAAACCTAAGCAGCTGTGCTAGGGACATCACAGGCAGGCAGATTCCTAAGGATTGGGTGTCCAACTGTCCATCCATCCATTGCCCCCTGCATGGTACATGCTATGAGTCCCTAGTGTCTATGGCAGTGGTTCTCAGCCATGGATCACAACCCCTTTGTGGGAGGTCAAATGACCCTTTCACAGGGGTCACCTAAGACCATTAGAAAACACAGATACTTTACAATTCCTAACAGTAGCAAAGTTACAGTTATGAAGTAGCAACAAAATAATTTTATGGTTGGGGTCAGCACAACATGAGGAACTGTATTAAAGGGTTGCCGCATTAGGAAGGTTGAGAACCACTGGTCTACAGCCTTCCCTCTCCACAGGGGTTCTACCTTTTTGTTTGTTTGTTTGCTTGTTTTAAGACAGATTTCTTTTGTTTTTGTTTTTCAAGACAGGGTTTCTCTGTAGCTTTGGAGCCTGTCCTGGAGCTAGCTCTTATAGACCAGGCTGGCCTCAAACTCATAGAGAGCCGCCTGCCTCTGCCTCCTGAGTGCTGGGATTAAAGGCGTGCGCCACCATCGCCCGGCTCAAGACAGATTTCTTATGTGCAGCCTTGGCTGTCCTGGAACTCACAATGTAGACCAGGCTGGCCTCGAACTCACAGAGATTTGCCTACCTCTGCCTCCTGAGTGCTGAGATTAAAGGCATGTGCAACCACTGCCCATCTGGGGCTCTACCTTTTGGATGGGGATCAGGTTCTGAGATGGCAAAGTAGGGTGATAATGCACCTGAGACAGACCATCGTCTGCTAGCACAGATCCATATACCTCATGGGAGGGAGTGTGTTCAGACCTGATGGGGAAGGGCCCTACTTGAGGAGCCTCTGGCTGTGTTTTGTGGTGGTGACAAGAAGAGGTGGAGTTCTGGGGATTTGGAGCGCTATGCAGGCTGGGGTAGCTAATGTGGTTTCTGACCAGCCAGGTTTGCTTTCTAACATGGTGATTGTTCCCCTGAGGCTGGACAGAAGCAAGACAGGTGACTATAATATCATTTGCTCTCCTCGTAACCCAGCTCTGGTGAATAAAAGCAACCAGGTGTGAGACTCTGTGCCCCACCCCCAGAGATCCTGACCCTCCCATAACAGGGATCCACCACCGGGGTTCTAGCGCCGCATGAAAGAACAGAGGTGCTGTCGGCTGCCTGACCCATCCTATAGCACCCTGGCCTTTGTGTCTGGACACAAAGAATCTGGTGCTAACTAGTGTCCCAGGTAGAAACATAAAGCCTTTTCCTGTCTTCATGCACTGACATGCTAGGCAACCCCCTACTTCCTAGTACTGCTGCCTCCGTCAGTCATATGTTGGTGTGTATAGTCAGGCTCCTGGCCCTCCATCAGTTTGCATTCCCATCACCGGTCCTGAGAATGTCTTGTCAATTCTCTGAGGGGTTTTACGAGTTTACCCCTGAAGTTTGAAACCAGTATTGCTATGACTTATTTATATTTTCCATTCTCCTTGGCCTAAGCCTGAAGGAAATTTACTTTTTTTTTTTTTTTTAAAGATTTATTTATTTATTATGTATACAACATTCTGCCTCTATATATGCCCACACGCCAGAAGGGGGTGCCAGATCTCATTACAGATGGTTGTGAGCCACCATGTGGTTGCTGGGAATTGAACTCAGGACCTCTGGATGAGCAGCCAGTGCTCTCAACCACTGAGCCATCTCTCCAGCCCCGGAAATTTACTTTTCATTGTAGGTCTCTGGGTCCAGCCTCTCTGTGGGTTATGTTCCCTCCCTCTCTCTCTCTCCCTCCTTCCCCTGCCCCCTTTCTTTGAGGCAGGGTTTCTGTGTAGACCTAGTTGCCCTGGAACTCTCTCTCTGAAGACCAGACTGGCCTCGAGCTCACAGAGATCCATCTGCCTCTGCCTCCCTAGAACTGGGATTAAACACATGCACCACCACTGCCCGACCTCTAGATTACGTTCTAAGCAGGAGGAACTTGACAAGTGGTGTAGGTGCTGTCTGCCCTCTGACTCAGAAGACACTCAAGTAGGACAGCTGCCATTTTCCCTGCATGTGCCTCCCCCCAGAGGCAGAATTGGGCTGCAGCATCTCAAACACAACATTCTCAAACATGAAATAGAACAGGTGTATTTGAAATGGAGATTTCCCCAAATTTCCATTCAAAGAAAATCTATTTCCCTCCTTGATTAAGCCAGTTATCTTTAGGTAGTTATTACACAGCTAATTTCCGGTGAGAACCAAACATGTAGTTTCAAACCCAGGGAACTGTTGTTGTAAGAGTTCTCTAACTCCCAAGCTGACGTGATCCTTCTGCCTCAACCTTTTGTAGCTGGTACTAAAGGCTACAAGGACCTGTCTGATCGTCTCAGATGGGGCTCTTGTCCTGGTCTTGTTTTTCCTTTCCCGAGCTGGGTTAGGAGGAAGCCAAAGCCTTGTAGGAGCCTCTGCCGTGCTGCCATGTGACTGTGCACTCAGCCATCTGCCTATCTGTGTGGGAGGGTAGGCAGGGGAGATAAGGAGTCAGGAGGGTCCTGTCTTGAGATATGATGCTGTCCTCAGAGGATTTTAGGGTCCTGTGTGACTGGTAGGAAATCTCCCCAAAAGGACCGCAAGCCAAACTGGAGGAGTGTTACTTAGCTGCATGCTCATCTACCCGCCCCCCACTCACCACACTGCCACCATGCACACACACACACACACACACACACATACACACACACACACACTTAGACGAGCAAGGAACATCATAAGTGTAGATCAGCCTGCTGGTCCCCTAGTCGCTCACTCAGGACAGGTCCAGCCGACCATAGGTCCTCCCAGAAACTAGGCCCGTGGCAGAGCCCCCTCTGTGACGGCATCTGCTTCTCATCTAGACGCCTATAAGCTGATGAAGTACAGATGTGATCCCTTTCCACAGAGTAACTCAGACAACAGGAAATTCTCAAGACTTGGATAGGGCCGGGAGGGTGTTTACTTCTTGGAATTTATGCCAGATGCACAAATCCCAGAACTCTGCGCGGGCGTCGGAGCTGCCCCATCCTTGGAGAGTGAAGTTGTCAGGGTCGTGTGCAGAGAATGTCAGGAATCCTGTGGGAGTTGAGATGGTCCTGGTCTAGAGACAGCCACAGAATGTGCAGTGTGCATTTGTGGAAAAGGCTGTCAGCCTTTTTTGGGCCTAGGCTCTTGCAGCAGCTGAGGCCTGGTCTTCCCCATTAGGGGCACAGCAACCTCAGCTCAATGAGAAAGGGTTTTGCTGACATTTGGGGGACCCTCCCCCCAGTTCTTCCTGTCTGGCTAGGGGCCGTTCCTCCAGCACAAGCTCTTCAGATCCCCTACTTGATTCATCCTCGGGCAGAGGCCCGTATGAAAATAGCCAGACATTTCAGTGATGGGAAAAGGCCTTTGTCATGTACAGGGCCAAGGAATCACAGCAGCCCCAAGACAAGCCTCCTGCCTGTCTCCCACTCCACAGAAGGCCAGACACTGGCCTGGAGCAGACCCTCCTGGTGGGAAAAGAGAAAGCCCAGGGCACACACCAGCCAGCTTTGCCTACAGGCCAGTGACTATACTTACTTATTTTCCCAATACTGGATATGGACACAGCTGTTGCTTTCTAGAGTACAGAAGAGGGGCTACCCAGGGAAGCAGAGGCAGCCGAAAGGCCATGTCCTCCCATCCACCTAGCCTCCACACCCAGGCCTCAGGAAGCAGTGAGAGTAGACTGTTATTTTGGTTTCATATTCTTGAGACAGGGTCTCACTATGTAACCCTGTCCTGAAACTCACTGTGTAGACCAGGCTGGCCTCAAACTCCTGCCTCTGCCTCCTGCGTGCTGGAATTAAAGGCGCTTTGAAAACATTTTTTAAGCATGTAATCATATAAACTAGCAGGAACAAGATGATTCTTTTTTTTTTTTTTTTTTTTTGGTTTTTCGAGACAGGGTTTCTCTGTAGCTTTGGGACCTGTCCTAGAACCAGCTCTTGTAGACCGGGCTGGCCTCGAACTCACAGAGATCCACCTGCCTCTGCTTCCCGAGTACTGGGATTAAAGGCCTGCACCACCACCACCCAGCAAATCTTTTTTTTTTTTTTTTTTTTTATTTTCAAGACAGGATTTCTCTGTAGCTTTGGGGCCTGTCCTGGAACTAGCTCTTGTAGACCAGGCTGGCCTTGAACTCACGGAGATCTGCCTGCCTCTTACAGGATGATTCTTTAAAGGGCCTTATAGCTAGCTACCATTGTGCTGTAGACACAGCACTCATGCCTCACACACTCAGCTAGCCCAGCAAGCTCGGGAGGGCACCCGCAGACCCTGTCCATCCTGAAAGTTCTGTGTAGCTCACCGGAGTTGCATCAGGAGAACCAAGCATGTTCTTTGGGATTGCAGATTTCCCACTGGATGACATTTCTAGGAACAGCATTGACTTAAAGAACCCTGCTCCAAAGGGTTGGCCAGTATCCCACAGGATTCGACATGAGGCCCAGCACTCCCTTTGAGAGACCCACACCAAAGGTAGTAGGGAGTTTAAACTCAGAGTGGGACTTACTGCTTGAGGGCCCAGATAACCGGCCTCTGACCCGGATGTGTGTCCTGTCATAGCAGTTCCTGCTGGGATGCTGCCCTGGCCGGGGCTGTGTGGCACTGAGCAGGTTTGGCCACACATGCTGCCTCCGAGCGACCATGATCATTTGATTTCCAAAGCTGAAAAAGCACAAGGGCAGTGAGTCCCCCTACTGGAAAAACAGCTCAGCAAGGGGCTGCCTGGTGGCTGGCACCTCTTAGAGGTCCTCAGCCTAGCTCACGAGTCACCTTGTCCAGAACAACTCTGTGTGTTCTGGGGACTGCAGACCAGAGTGTGAGAAGCCCCAGGAGCCTTCCACAGCTGGCAGGGTTCGGGCTGGGATTTAGGCATACATGCTTCCCTCTTCCCCAGAACAGCACCTTGACCCCATGTTGCTGTCGCTTAACTCTGGTCATGCCTCACTTCCCTACAAGTGGGTGTGTCCCTGCTAAAATGCAGACATGCCTGCCCTCCTGTTACTTCATACATAGTATGGAGTCAGTCAGAGTTCTAGCAGGACCCAGGCAGGTCAGAATGACGTATGGGCAGAACATGCTGACCTGAAGGAAAAGACACCTGGATGTGTCAGTTTTAAACCACAGGCACAGCAGCTGCCCCCAACCCAGCCAGTGCCTGAGCTGACTTAGCTGGTGTTTTCCCTCCACGTCTGATTTGGGTCACCCGTGGATCATCTAGCTGCCCACATTAGGACTTGGCCCCACAGCTCAAGAGTCCTCTTACCCATCCTCCTTCATGAACAAATATTAAGAAAACTGTTCAGTACAATTGTGTATCAGGCCCCACTCCCCAGAACAGCAGCCAGCTTCATGTGGGCAACTGCCTTCCAAGTTCTTAGTTCTGCCAAGCCTGTGAGGCTGGGAAAGAACAGACCTGCCCCACTTCCTGGAAGGAGGCTGCTGCTCTGGCCAGGCTTTATCTGGGGCGGGAGGATGGGGGGAGCGCTGGGATGTGATGAGAAGGCCTGAGGTAAATGCTTCTACATAGATGCTCCTGTCATCGCATTCCCTGCGGCCTCGTGGCTCTGCACGTTGTGTGTGTGTGTGTGTGTGTGTGTGTGTGTGTGTGTGTGTGTGTGTGTCGGGTGGGCAAAAGAGGTTAACTACATAGTTAGCCTAAACAGAGGGGGGGACTGTGTGAAGATCAAACTGGTTCCCTTTTCCACCTCTCTATTCAGTGTTTGTCACAAACTGTGTGTTTACAAAAGGATCCTGTATCTGAGGCAGGGACTCTGGTGTAGGAGGTCCTTCTGACTATGTGTTGCTTTCATTGGTTAAATAAAGAAACTGCCTTGGCCTTTTGATAGGGCAGAACTTAGATAGGTGGAGTAGACTGAACTGGATGCTGGGAAGAAGGGCAGTGTGGCAGATGCCATGAAGCTCCTGCCTGAGACTGACGCTGATTTAGAATCTTTCCCAGTAAGCCATGACCTTGTGGTGTTACACAGATTGGTAGAAATGGGTTAGATCTGGATGTGAGAGTTGGCCAAGAAGAGGCTTGATATAATTGGCCAGGCAGTAATTTAATTAATACAATTTCTGTATGGTTATTTCGGGGGTTAAGCTAGCCCGGTCCTCCTACAACAGGATTCTCTAAGGAGGTCCAGGCTCACAGTGGACTACCTCAAAATGGGGGACAGGAAGGGTCCACTGTCCAGGCTGGCCCTGCTCCAGGCCCCTTGATTGAGTTGGGGTTGTGGACTCCCTCCACCCCACCTTTCCAAACACTGAGTTCTGCCTGGGAGAGGTGATATAAAGCTGTCATGACCCCTTCTTCCTGTAGGGTCTCCAGTGCTGGAAGTAGTATAGGAAAGCTACATGGAGTCTGTTACTCAGTTGTGAGCAAGAGGGTCTGTCTTTGACCTGACTCACAATTAGGAAAAACCATTGTCTGCTGAGCAGACAGAGTAACGCGGCGTAGTTACAGAAGATCATCTGTCCCTTTCATCATTGCCAAAGGCCTTCAAGATCAGGGACGCTATGTTAAGACATGCCAGGGAGACTCAGGATAGTTCTTTCCTTCCTTCCTTTTGAGTAATGGCATGCACTGCCTATTCTGCAATCCTACTGTGTTGGCTGTATGCGGTGTCATGCAGGGGGGGTCCTATTCTGCAGTCCACTGTGTTGGCTGTACATGGTGTCTTGTAGGGGTCCTGTTCTGCAGTCCTACTGTGTTGGCTGTACACGGTGTCATGTAGGGGTCCTGTTCTGCAATCCTGCTGTGTTGACTGTACACGGTGTCATGTAGGGGTCCTGTTCTGAAGTCCTACTGTGTTGGCTGTACACGGTGTCATGTAGGGGTCCTGTTCTGCAATCCTACTGTGTTGACTGTACACGGTGTCATGTAGGGGTCCTGTTCTGCAGTCCTACTGTGTTGGCTGTACACGGTGTCATGTAGGGGTCCTGTTCTGCAATCCTACTGTGTTGGCTGTACACGGTGTCATGTAGGGGTCCTGTTCTGCAGTCCTACTGTGTTGGCTGTACACGGTGTCATGTAGGGGTCCTGTTCTGCAGTTCTGCAGTGTTGGCTGTACACGGTGTCATGTAGGACCCCTGCTTGCTGCTTCTGTGCACTCTCAGATGCTGAGAAGGGGCATGTGGGCACCCTGAGCTCTGGGTTGGAAGCTGACAGGGCCTCCTATCTTCTCTCTACAGTGAGACTGTCTGGGAGAACATGGCACGCATGTGTGTGAAGACTCAGAGGCTGGATGTCGCTAAGGTGTGCCTAGGGAACATGGGCCATGCCCGTGGGGCCCGAGCACTGCGGGAAGCTGAGCGGGAGCCAGAACTGGAAGCCAGAGTGGCCATGCTGGCCATACAGCTGGGCATGCTGGTGAGTGATCCCAGTCTCAGACAGACAGACATGGGGGCAGAGAGGAAGGTGGTCAATCCTGTCACATTGCCAAGCTGAGCCTGCAGTAAAAAGGCAGAGGCTACTAAATAGAGACATTCTTCAGCTAAAGTCTAGTAACACAGGACCAAGAGATGAAGGAGAGCTGGCAAGCGGACATGCAGAGTCTGGCTGCTGGTCTCTTGGGGCCTAGGGTCTGCAGAAGGAAGACAGCGGGTGTTCCTGGCAGATGTCCACCTACAACAGAAGTCCCTCAAAATAGCCTATGCTATCAGGTTGGTTTCCTAAGGTCTCCAGTCTCTGCTGGGGTTACCTCCTCACGCCTTAAAAGATACTGACACATTCCCCACAGTCCGATGTTGCAGCCTTGACTTAGTGGACATATGGATCCAAGGGACAGACCTCTGAGCAGGGAATTGTGGGGGGCAGGCATCCCACCCACACATATGCTACGTGGCAGGAGCACCCCAGAAGACTTCCCTATTTGTAGGGGAGCACAGGAGTGATGCAGACCCCGCCAGGGGAATGCCGGGCTGGAGCAAGGTCAAACATTCCTCTGGCAATGTACAGGTCTCTCAGTGGTGACTGGAAAGTCACATGGACACGTGTTGCCTTTTTCTTGACGGCCAGCCCTGGCGTGGTGTGCATGTGCATCTCAAGGCATGCGGTGCATTGTCATGAGCTTGTGGGGACTGTGAAACGACCTTCACAGCAGAGTGACCCCGTGTCAGCCCCTCGTACCCGTCATCCTTTCTCCTCAGGTGGGCTTTCTAAAACATCAGCACTGTGACTGAGGAAGCATCTCTCTTTATCCCCAGGAAGAGGCTGAACAACTCTACACGAAGTGCAAGCGCTATGACCTCCTGAACAAGCTGTACCAGGCCTCAGACCAGTGGCAGAGAGCTGTGGAGGTGGCTGAGCTGCACGACCGCGTCCACCTGCGCACTACTTACTACAACTATGCCAAGCACCTGGAGGCCAGTGCCGACTGTGGCCTGGCCCTTAGTTAGTGAGTGGGACGTGGGCAGGGATGGGCCCTGACAGTTCTAAAATGAAGCTCTGTCCCAGGGCAGCCTGTGTGATCCTCCATAGGAGCTGGCCAGGAGCTTGGGTTCTGTGGTGGTGGGACAGAATGTCTGACCCTCTGCGTGTCAGTCAGCGTAGTACTTACCAGACTTAGGGATCCCCTGAGGAAAAATGTGCCATGGGGATACAGCTACAAGGGAGCCCGTTCCAAAACTGGGGTGAGCTGTGCTCAGAGTCACGTCCATGATAGCTCTGAGGTACGGCTAACACTCTGGTTCACATAGCGCAGAACATACAAGAATGCACAGACCGCAGGGCTGCAGGCCAGCTGTACTGTTCTCAGGCACTTTGACATGGCCCCTGGTCATGAAGCAAAATGGAACAGCTCCTTCTTCCACAGCTATGAGAAGTCAGACACCCACCGTTTTGAGGTACCTAGGATGCTCTCAGAAGATCTGCAATCACTGGAGCTCTACATCAACAGGATGAAGGACAAGTAAGTGTCCCCAACGGGACAAGACCTCCCAGTTGTGCAGGTTTGGCATGGTGTTGTTCCATGTCAGAGTGGGGAGTGAGTCCACCTGATCCAAGGGCTGGTCTTGGAACAGGCTCCAGATCTGTCCCTTTCAGTTTCATGCATCCCCTGTGGGCAGTGATGGTACAGGGTGTCAGTTCCAGCGGGAGTGAGACCCTGAGCTTCAAGGCTTGTCACACAGGACCCTGTGGAGGTGGTGGGCCCAGTACCTTGAGAGCCAGGCCGAGATGGACACTGCATTGCGCTACTATGAGCTGGCACAGGACTACTTCTCCCTGGTCCGGATTCATTGCTTCCAGGGCAACATTCAGAAGGTGAGAGCGGGCAGGGAGGTAGAGCACTTGTCTGGTATGCATGGGACCCTCAGCTGGATCCCCTGTGTGTGCGTGTGTGTGTGTGTGCGTGTGTGTATTTGTTTATGTGTGTGTATGTGCGTGTGTGTGTGCGTGTGTGTATTTGTTTATGTGTGTGAGTGTGTGTGCGTATGTGTACAATTTTAATTTGAAAATGAAAGAAAGGTTGGGGATGGAGAGATGACTCAACAGTTAAGGGTGCTTGCTGCATTTCCAGAGTTCAGTTCCTGGCATTCATGTGGGGCAACTCACAGCTATCTGTTAACTCCAGCTCTGGGGATGTGGTGCCTTCTTCTGGCCTCCACAGGCACTGCATCTATATGCACAAACACATACACATAAAAATTAAACATTTTTAAAAACAGGTGGGACTGGAGAGATTACTCAGCAGGTAAGAGCACTGGCTGCTCTTCCAGAGGACCCAGGTTCAATTCCCAGTACCCACATGGCAGCTCACAGTTGTCTGTAACTTCAGTTCCAGGGGATCTGGCACCCTCATAGACATACATGCAGGCAAAGCACCAATGTATATAAAATAAATAATTCTTTAAGAATTAAAAAAAAATAGGATAGTGCACCCTGTGGAGTGGAGTGAGGCGGGACAGAGATAATCCTGGGTGCTCTGGTCTTTCTAGGCTGCTGAAATAGCCAACGAGACTGGGGACTGGGCTGCATCCTACCACCTTGCCCGGCAGTACGAGAGCCAGGATGAGGTAAAACAGGCAGTGCACTTCTACACGCGGGCACAGGCTTTCAACAACGCCATCCGCCTATGCAAGGTATGGTCCCGCCTGGGTAGGAGGCACATCCTGCAAGTGAGAAACATCAGGCACAAATACAGAAAAGCTGGGCTTGGGTGAGCTGTGCTCATGCTATGGAGAGTACCTACTAGCAAACCAGAAGCCCCGTGTGTATTACAAGGAGGAGGGACTAATGGGTCTTGGTAAGAGGTCTCTATAGGGGAGCATTCTCAGGCTGTAAATGGGAAGAGGTGGCTGCAACGAGCACTTTCTGTACACACTGTCAACATCATTACACAGACCTGAGAAAGGCTTTGCCAGTTCTGAGCCTGGCCAGGGAAGGTTTTGCCATTCTATGGGTCTGAGGCATCGGGTTCCTTGACATAGCCATGCCCACTGTCAACAACACACATTCACACAGGGCTTCCTCCTCTCCCCGATACTATTGCTGTTTCCAAAGTTTTATTAAGAGTGCTTCAGCCAACAAAGAAACCCTGCTTGAAAAATCCAAAAAAAAAAAAAAAAGTGCTTCAGCCAGGCGGTGGTGGTGCACACCTTTAATCCCAGCACTTGGGAGGCTGAGGCAGGTGGATCTCTGTGAGTTCAAGGCCAGCCTAGTCTAGAGTGAGTTCCAGGACAGCCAGGGCTACACAGAGAAACCCTGTGTGTGTTGGGGGGGGGGATGTGCTTCAAACACAAAGGTCCAGAGGCCTGTGCTGGGAGCACTCATACCTGCTACACCTGCTGCTGGTTTCCATACTCACCACTGGCTCTTCTTGTCCCCTCCCTTCTGGGCTTCCTCTGACATTGCCACTCTATCCAGTGCTCCCAAGCCAGTAGTAGGCTGACACATAGGTTACAGCCTTGCAAATAGACACCTCATCAAAAGCTGTTGGGTATTTTTATGAATACCCCCTTCAGTCTTGTTTCTGGAGTTATCCCTACCTCAGGTGTTTCTTGCAGTGCTCTGTAAAATAGAACGAAAGGTATCTGAAAACCCTGGTCGCAGACTGGCCTATAAAGCCTGGTGTTCCTGAACTGGCACAGATCTGTTGGTGGTACCAAACACAGCCACATTCACAAATCTAAGGCAGAGCCACGCCTTCCTCCCTGCAGGAGAATGGCTTAGATGACCAGCTCATGAACTTGGCCCTGTTGAGCTCCCCAGAGGACATGATCGAGGCAGCCCGGTATTATGAGGAGAAGGGCGAGCAGATGGACAGGGCTGTCATGCTGTATCATAAGGTGAGTGTTTGGCCTCAACTGGGGACCTGTAGAGACCTTCGTGAAGCTCCAGGGAAACTGGCTGGGGGAATTGTTGCCACCTCTGCCCACAGGCTGGACACTTTTCCAAGGCCCTGGAGTTAGCCTTCACCACCCAGCAGTTTGCAGCCCTACAACTCATAGCAGAGGACCTGGATGAGAAGTCAGATCCTGCTCTCCTAGCACGCTGCTCAGACTTCTGCATTGAGCACGGGCAGTTTGAAAAGGCTGTAGA
The DNA here is from genome assembly GCA_004026605.1 of Ondatra zibethicus. Lineage (NCBI taxonomy): Eukaryota > Metazoa > Chordata > Mammalia > Rodentia > Cricetidae > Ondatra > Ondatra zibethicus. The sequence goes on from PVIU01011262.1 coordinate 24,219, forward strand.
ACTTCTGCTGGCTGCCAAGAAGGTACAGGGATGGCGGGAGTCATGGGGCGGGGCGTGCTTCTGCTATTTCTGTTTGGTTATAAAGTCTCAAGACGGCTATGGCTGCAACTTGGCTGGAATTCAGGGATGATCCCAAAAGTTCACCCAGCATAGAATACCAGGATTGCTGCTGTGAGGTCCTCACCACCCACCCCACGTCTTCAGCTCTAACCAGGCAGTCGGTTCTAATGTGTGTGTGTACATGCAAGCAATGTAATTCACACAACATAAATTTCCTGTATTTTGGCTAATTCATACAACATAAATTTCCTATATTTTCGAGGCTTGTTTGGTTTTCTAGATAGACTATCTCAAGTGGCCTCAAAATCTATGACTCAAGTGATCTTCCTGCCTGAACCTCTGAAGTAGCTAGAATCATAAGCACATGACACCATGCCCAACACTGGCTGTTTTGTTTTGAGATGGTATCTCTCTCTCTAACCTAGAGATATGGCCTTGCACTCATCATGAAGCTCAAGCTGGCCTGGCGCTCACATTCCTGCCTCATCTTCCAAGTACTAGGGTTATGGGTGTGCACTACCACACCTGACTTTGAAGTAGTTTTTGGTGGAAACATACAGTGTTGGGAGTTTTTTCCCTACAGAAAATGTCATTCTTCTGAGTTATTAAAAGCACGAGGAAAAGTAACACGCCTGAGTCTGTCCCTCAGCTTGGTCTTTTTTGTCCTGCTCAGCACAGGCAGTGCCAGCATGGAGCCAGGGGGCCCAGCTTGCTCTGAAGGGGTGGCAGATGTGAAGGAGATGCAGCCCCGTAACAGCCTGCTTTGTTTCTGACATCTTGCAGTATCATGAGGCTCTGCAGCTGTGCCTGGAACAGAACATGACCATCACCGAGGAGATGGCAGAGAAGATGACCGTGTCCAAGGACTCCAAGGACCTGTCTGAGGAATCGCGGCGTGAGCTGCTAGAACAAATTGCGAACTGCTGTATGCGCCAGGGCAACTATCACCTGGCCACCAAGAAATACACACAGGCTGGGAACAAGTTGAAAGTGAGTCTGTGTGGGCCACTGGGTCTTAGCAGGGCCATTTGGGCACAGGCCCTGATGCTACACGTACCTCTGAGTATAGCCTGAACAGGGAACAGCCTTCCTAGCTAAGATGTTGAAGGACTGGGGAGTATGATCCATAAAGGCCTTTGTAATGGTGCTTCTGGTGGAGCCAGACTCACAGTATTAGGTCCCATTAGCAAACTGAACTGCATTGTCCTGGAGGTTTTCAAAACAAAAACCTGCTCAGCTGAGCCCTGGCCCTTTCTCTGCCTAGGCCATGAGAGCACTGCTAAAATCTGGAGACACGGAGAAAATTGTGTTCTTTGCGGGCGTCTCAAGACAGAAGGAAATCTATATCATGGCAGCCAATTACCTACAGTCCTTGGACTGGCGGAAGGAGCCAGAGATCATGAAGAATATCATCAGCTTCTATACAAAAGGGCGGGCCTTAGATCTCCTGGCTGGCTTCTATGATGCCTGTGCCCAGGTACAGACCTTCTTCAGGGTTCCAGTGGGATTGCAGGGGGCTCCACAGAGCTACTTAGGTCCTCAAGGGTCTCTTTGGCACAGGTGGAGATTGATGAATACCAGAACTATGACAAGGCTCATGGGGCACTGACCGAGGCCTATAAGTGCCTGTCCAAAGCCAAGGCCAAGAGCCCGCTGGACCAGGAGACCAAGCTAGCCCAGCTACAAAGCAAGATGACCCTAGTGAAGCGGTTCATCCAGGCCCGAAGGTATGTCCTCTAGAGAAACAGGTCAGGAGGGGAAGGCCCTTTGTTTGTACCCCAAGATTCTCCACTTCCCTTCACAAGAGTTCAGGCTGACTTTAAGAGACCAGCCCGAGTTTGTGTTTCCAACAGATTTCTTCAGGCAATTCTTGAACAGCTAGATAGGGTTCACTGTTGCCTGTCATATCTGAGCTTCTCTTTGGGAACTCCCTCAGAATCTCAACACCATCTTGGGAAGATTACTCCACAGAAATTAAGAAAAAAGATTGAGGCAAGAGGAGTGAGCTCAAGTCAGTAGATATGTCTAAGGGGAGCCGTGGGCCTGTCAGGAACCGTCAGGGTTATTTTTCTATTGCTGTGAGGAGACCCCCATGCCCAAGGCAACTCATAAAAGAAAGCACTTAATTGCGGACTTGCTCACCTTTTCAGAGAGTTAGTCCATGCACACCTCTGGCAGGATGGCTCTTCCTAGTTTTAACTGCCTGTGTAAGATGGGATATACCTTTCTCCATGTGCCTCCTTCCCATGTATCCCCTCTAAACACATCTCAGTGTCAAAGCACAGGACCCAGGACTGAAGGGGATGATGAGTGTATGTTAAGTGATTGGATTTACAAATGAACAAATTAAGGAATTAACATAATTCATGGAAGTCACCTTCACACACACACAAGTGCCATCTGGCCATTGCATAAGCTGCTCCTGCAGGACAGGTGCCCATGCCAGCTTCTGGCATGCAATAAAGTGTTATAGGCCGGGCTCAAGCCTTGTCTGCCACCTTGTTAGGACATACACAGAAGACCCCAAAGAGTCCGTCAGACAGTGTGAGCTGCTCCTCGAAGAGCCAGACCTGGACAGCACCATCCGCATCGGGGACGTCTATGGCTTCCTGGTAGAGCACCATGTACAGATGGAGGAGTACCAGATGGTAAGGCAGCCCTGCTTACTTGGTCCTGGTGCTTTAGAGCACAGGCCTGGCTGTTGGCAGAGATTATTATTATTTCCTTTGAGGTGAAAAACTCCTGTTCTAGTGCACTTTCTATTGCTCTGATAAACACCAAGACCAAAAGCAACTTAGGACAGAAAGGATCTATTTCTCCTTACAACTCCTAGTCTCCTTACAACTCCTAGGTTACAGTCCATCACTGAGGGAAGTCAGGGCAGGCACCTGGAGATAGAGCCCAAGCAAATGCCACAAAGGAACATTGCTATTGGCTTCATCCCCAGAGCTTGCTTTCTTAGACCACCCAGTAACACCTCCCCAGGGATGGCACTACCATTCAATGGACTGGGCCCTTCTATCTCTGTCAGTATTAATCAAGACAATTCAGGTTGGCAAGATAGACAGTCCAGTGGTTTAGAGCACTTGCTGCTCTTGCAGTGAACTCATTTCAACTCCCACGACCCACGTGACCGTTCATCACCATCTATACGTAATTACAGTTCCAAGGGATCAACACCATCTACCTTCCCCAGGTACTAGGCACACACATGATACATATATATGCAGACAAAATACTTACATATAAGTTTTGAAATGAATTTTTAAAAGAAAATGCCCCCACAAACTCCCCTACAAATTAATGTAATGGAGGCATTTTCTCAATTGAGGTTCTCTTCCAAGATGACTGTAGCTTATGTCAAGGTGACAAAAAAGATGGATGGATGGATGTAGAGGCAGTGCACGCCTCATTCTGTATCCGTGAGTGTTATTTCCATTTCACCCCTTAATAAAGAGACTTCCATGGATTCTTGCATTAGCCCTACTCCACCAACTGAGCTACATTCCCAAGCCAGCTTTCATTTTACTAATAAATAATAATGTCCTACGTAAAAGCGACTAGCTGTTTGCCAGCATTTGTACAACCATTTTTCGTTGTTAGCCATCCCTGTGGCTGCACAATGTACTAGATAATGAGTCATCTCCCTCATTGTGACTGTGACTTTCCATAGCGGCTGATGCTAAGCATCTTATGTACTTGTCATTTACTTGTCTTTTGTAAAGTTTCCAGATGTTTCCATCATTCTGCTTGGTTTTTGTCTGGGTTGGGTTTTTGTTTTTCATCTTCTGTATCAAACATATGATTTGTTTCTATTCCTCCCCTTTTCTTTCCTTCCAGAATTCCAGCTGCTTACATCTATTGTCCCTCAATTCACTAAGGCTAAATCTGCTTCCTTTTATAGCTGCTATTGTTGCTGCTCAGGTTTTTCTTCTCTTAAGAACTACTCTGGGGGCTGGAGAGAGGGCTCAAGGGCTGGGAGCACTGGCTGCCTTTCCAGAGGACCCGGGTTCAAACACTCCCAGCACCCACATGGCAGCTCACAACTGTCTGTAACTCAGTTTGGATCAGGAATCTAACACCTTCACACCAATGTGCTTCAAGTTAAATAAATTATTTAAAAAAAAAAAAAGAACTACTCTGATGTTGAGCCCACCCAAACGTCTCACCTCAAACGTGGTCATTTTACCTCTAAGCCTGACTTGGGTGTCTTCTATACTGGACCCTGCTGTGTCAAATTGCAAGTCCCTTCTAGACCCCGAAGTCTTCTCAACCCTGTCTGCTCTTGACTTTGCTTCTTCCTTTAATTCTGCTGCTGCTGGACTAAGCTTTCTCTTTAGCCTCTGCAGTCCCTGGCTATGTCCTAAGCTTTCTCTTTAGCCTCTGTGGTCCCGGGATATGTCCTAAGCTTTCTCTTTAGCCTCTATGGTCCCTGGCTATGTCCTAAGCTTGTCCTATGTCCCCATGTGCCCACCACAGCACCTGACACAGACAGGCCACTCTAATACCTAGGGCAGCATTTTCCCATCCCTTTGGGCTCATGTTCATTTGACTCCTGGCCCTGGAGTTTATGATTTGATGTCAAAGCCAGGCAAACGTTACAATATAGCCTTGTGTTTCTTATTTATGACCGTTACAGATATATCTGTCCAATAAGATCATTCTGAATTTTGGCATACATAAGCATATTAAGATCTAGCCAGTTATGGTGGCACAGGTCTGTAGTCCTAGCACTCAGGAGGCAGAAGCACGAAGATTACTGCAGATTTTTTTTTTTTTTTGGTTTTTCGAGACAGGGTTTCTCTGTGTAATAGTCCTGGCTGTCCTGGAACTAGCTCTTGAAGACCAGGCTGGCCTCAAACTCACAGAAATCCACCTGCCTCTGCCTCTGCCTTCCGAGTGCTGGGATTAAAGGCATGCGCCACCATTGCCCAGCCGATTACTGCAGATTCTAGACCAACCTGGTGTACTTGAGAGTTCCAGAATAGCCAGGGACACACAGTTAAACACTGTCTTAAAAAAAAAAAAAAAGCAGGCTGGGTGCTGGTGGCGCATGCCTTTAATCCCAGCCCTTGGGAGGCAGAGGCAGATGGATATTTGTGAGTTTGAGGCTAGCCTGGTCTACTGAGTGAGTTCTAGGACAGCCAGGCTATACAGAGAAACCCTCTCAAAAAAACAAAACAAAAAAAAAACAAATAAATAAAGCAGCTAGAAATATTTAAGCATTACTCTTCATTTTAAACTTTTTTAAAGCTGCGAGTAATTTTGTTCATGTTTTGAACTGATACGCACTTCTCAGGATAAGACCTAGAAGCCATGTAAGTCTTCTTACCTCCCCTTTGTGTGAGGCACTCCCTGCAGATGAACGTGTGCATGCAAGGCTAGGGAAGCCTAAGAATGCTGCCCTACAGGACACGGGGCCTGTCCTGCCCAGCCCCCACTCTCTAAGCCAGCCCTGTGCAAACTTAACTAATTAATTAAGGTTAAACAACTTAATTAATAACTAGGTTAAACCAGATACTTAATCAAAAGGAACAATAAGCCATTAGCAGCCTGACTTCAGTTCAGCCAAGCACATGCCCAGAACTGGTAAAAGAGATCCAGCCCTCCTTTGCCAAGTGTCCAGGGACAAGGCAAGCAGACTCCAGAGAGAAAGCAGCTCTAGAACTCAAACCAAATTCTAGTGTTCTGGTTGCTAAAAGACCTTCAAAGATTGCTGTTCCTGTTAACCACAGTTCAGCGTTAGCCCCTGAGAACCTGAAACATCTGATGGCTCCCATACGACAGTCCCCTTACAAATACTGGGGAGGCCCAGACCATGAGTGCCCCTCAGAGCGAAGGCCTTTCTTTACCTGGAGCAAGGGTTGGCTGAGGGTGGGCAGCTGGTTCTGATGTTTAAGAACCTTATTACCATGAATGAGTGATATGGCAGCCTTTTTATCATGAGGACCAAAGATATAACTGGTGGCCACATCTGCTGGGCCTTCAGGTTACCACTGTTCCTTCTGTTGTAGGCCTATAAGTATCTTGAGGAGATGAGGAAAAGACTTCCTTCAGCCAACATTTCATACTACGTGGACCAGCGCACTGTCGACACTGTGCACCAGGGCCTGGGCCTCCCCCTGTCTCGCATCATCCCCGAGCGGGTCCGCCACAACAGCATGGAGGATCACAAGGATGTGTATGAAGAGGTGACAGAAGAGATGGAGAATGACCCCTGATAGCTCTGCGGTCCTGCTGCTGGGATGAGCCACTGGAAAGGCAGCTATTTTTGGTTTTTTGTTTATATTGTTGTTAAATTCTGCACTGTCATGTATAAGCAGGGCAGTGGGACGTGGAGTCCAGCCACTGCACCCAGGAGTATGCCGTCCTGGTTTGCCTCAATTCTGGGCTTAGAAGGAAGATTATTTGCGTTTTAAAGTCATTCCTTCAGCATTCCTGCCTTTAGGCACTTGGCAGCTCCTGTGGGTTTTTGGTTCACTTCCTTTTTAAAGGGAGTTAGTTTTACTTTTCCCATGTTTTCCCATCTAGAACTCTGAACCAAGCTGCCCTTGGTACTTGGGGATACCTGTTACTGTTAGCCATGCCTGTAGTTGGCTACTTATAGTCCCCAGCAGAGCCCAGTGCTGAGACCACAGCAAGGATCACCTGGGGCAGGCCTAAGCCCCGAGGACTGTGCCCTTGGTCACCAGAGTAGGGACTGGAATAACAGGCACCATTCATATCTGCTCACACTCCTATGACTCCAAATAAAGTCCATTTTCTCAGAGTCTGTTCTCTTAAATGCCTGGACTCCTTGCTGCCCCCCAGGAGGACCCATGTAGGAACTAAGTCCTTGCCAATGAGAACCACAAAAGCAGACTATGTGACATCTGTGGCCCTGTTTATTCTCACGGAACATTGTTAGAAGTCCCTGGGACCCAGAAGGCTACCCCTGGCCTGCTGTTCTAGTACCCCCTTCGGAGTATACTAGAAGCTGAACAGCTGTCTCTTAGCTTCAGTCTTGAGGCCCTGGCCACAGAGCCCAAAGCTCTGCTCTCAGGAGGAGGCACTTCTTGCACCCCCACCACCCCAGTCCAAATTCCAGTCGGTCTAAAGCCATTGAGTCCCACGGCACAGGCCTGGTGTCTTTAGCTGAGCGCTCAGCCTTGCCAGGGCATAAGTAACGGCAGGGTCACACTAGGACCAACTAGCCCCTCCAGACTCGCTGCCACACACAGTCCACGTGTGGACTTGCCCCTCAGGCCTTCCCTTCTTCCAGTGGAGGTAGCTGAGGGGGTCCTCGGGGCTATGGAGAGGAGATGGACAGCAGCTTATCTCTGAGTCTCTCTAGAAGCAGCAGAGCCCTCACTGCCAGCTCCCTGCAGTCCTCGTCCACATCCTTCTCAGCCACATCTGCCAAAGGAGGAAGGAGGAAAGAAGAGGTGAGTGGCACGGTGGGCCAGGGAGTCAGCTCTTCTCCTTCCCCTGCCTGCTCAAGGAGCCACCTGCCAGGCTTCTCCCAGCAAAGCCCGCGAGCTCCCCAGGCAGGGGAGCGGGAAGGATCAGTAGGCCAGGTTCAGAGTTGAGAAGCCCAAGCACTAACCTGGGATAAAACCATCAGAGAAGACAACCTGGGGAGCTCCAGCACATGAGCCTGAGGAGATCCTGCCCTTGCCCAAGATGGCTGACAATGGAACCTTCTGTGACTAGCCATGGGAAACAACAAAGCAGTAGGACCCTGCCTGGCCAGCAGTCCTGTGGAAGCTACAGTTTGACACTATCAGGGCCAGTCACAAAGGCTCATGGGAAACTGGATGTTCTTTCCAGTGGGTCCAGGGAGCCTGTCAAAGGGTCTGGGGCTGAAGAGTCAGAGTCTACAGCTGACTTCTTTTTTAATTCAAGTCAGGGTTTCTTAGTGTAGCCCTGGCTGTCCTGGAACTCACTCTGTAGACCAGGCTGGCCTCGAACTCACAGAGAGCCGCCTGCCTCTGCCTCCTGACTGCTAGGACAAAGGCGTGCGCCACTATCACCTGGCTGCAGCTGACTTCTTAAAACAGTATTTAGAGGTGAGAGACAAAGGGCGGCAAATACTGCAGAGTGGCTCTGGGTGAGGTTTCCATTGTTCTCACTGCTTCCACATAACCAGGCTGGATTGAAAATCTTGTTTTGTTTTGGTTTGGTTTTGGGGGGGGGGTTGGTTTTGTTTTGTTTTGCTTTTGGGTTTTTTGTTTTTGTTTTTGGGGGGGGCTTGAGACAGGGTTTCTGTGTAGCTTTGGTCCCTATCCTGGAACTCACTCTGTAGACCAGGCTGTCCTCGAACTCACAGAGATCTGCCTGCCTCTGCCTACCGAGAGCTGGGATTAAAGGTGTGCACCACCACCACCTGGCTAAAATCTTTTTTTAAAAACAGGTCTCAGTATATAGCCCTGGCTGGCCTAATACTCACAGTATAGACCAGGCTAGCCCTGAACTTAGAGTGTTCCACCTGCCTCTGTATCCCAAGTGCTGGGATTAAAGGCCTGCACTATAATCTAGTTTTGAATTTGAGAGACTTCTGAAGGAACAGAGTCCCATCTGAGTTGTCTCTGTGGGATCCTTGTGATAGTCCCCAAGGGAATAGGATCAAGATCGTCTCCTTGATCCCCACACTCACGTCACCACACTTCTCAGAGCTAATGCAGGACACACCCACTCAGACTCCAACCACTCCTGGTGACATTTTCCAGCCCAGACACTCACCTGCCAACCATGATCTGGCTTCTAGCAGCTCCTCTGGCAGGTCCCCCAATAGCCGCTCTGTGGGTACACTGAGGAGAACAGAAGAAACAGCAGACAGCAAGCCCCGGCGCACATAACTACCAATCGAGAGGGTGGGGAAAGGTGAGGTAAGACTGAATGGAGCCTCCTCCAGCTAGCCTATGGGAAGGCCCGCCTACACGTACCCAGTCACTCCAGCTAGCCTATGGGAAGCCCCCCCACACACACACCCAGTCACTCCAGCCCTGTCTGAGCCCCGAGGCCTGATTAGCCACTTCTTGTTAGGAAACGTTAGGCATGCTGCCTTGGAGACCCTGTGCTTCCCTTAGCCCCATGGGCCACTCACGTGTCCACGTGGAAGCGAAGGGCCCACACAAACTCCAGCAGGGCCTTACCCATAGGCACAGCCACCTGGAAGTCAGCAGAGGGATGGCTGGTGAGGCGTCTGCTGTGTGCATTCCCACACTTGGACCAAAGGTAGGATCCCACTGTGTCAGTGCTCGCCTGACACCTGACAGGAGGGGTGCGTGCAATGCCTGGTGGAGCTTTGTGCACACCTGCCCCCAGAGCCAAAGCGGAGGGGGGGATACATTCTGAGGGCGCAGGGCTCATGCCTATGACCTCGACCATCATGCACTGCTCACAGGGGGGTGGGGGGATGAACAAGCTATACAGAGCCCAGGTCCTGTTCTGTGGACACTGGTGGATTATCCCTGCAGCCGCACCTCTATTCCCGTTTCCCAACTCACTGTAGTGTTAACGGCCAGGTACATCAGGGATGCTAAGGTGTGGGCCAGTCTTCCAAGTACCAACTGATCATCTCCTAAAAGGTCGAAGGTCACCAGAGGCCTACAACATAGAGCTGAGTGGATGGGGCAGCCCCAGCACCTAATGGTTGGCTGAGTAGAGCCCAGAAAGAGGGCTACCGACAGAAACCCAAACCCTTGAAGGCTCACATGGCCCTCCTCCCATCTTTACACCAGGGACCAGTGTGGCAGAGGGCAGCCACAAGGGGAAGGCATTTTCAAATGTCTCAGCATAGTGTATGCTGCCAGGCAGAAACCAGGCCCCGAGTCAAGGTCACAGTCTATGCTGTCACCCAAATCTCAGGCTGTGCAGGCCAGGCAGCACTGGCAACAGCACCTTCGTAAGTCCAGTGTCAACGCAGAGAGCCAGTGATGACTGTGCCCTCAGCACAGAGCTGAATAGCAAAGGGGCCTTCCCAATGTCTCATAGCGTTTAAGTCAAGCTCGTAAAAGAAGCCGAGCCCACATTCATACCCTGTTGTGCTACAATCACTGTCCACAGGGGTGTGTCTTAAGTTCCAGAAAACTCACCTGTCAAAGTGCTGAAGGAGGGGGAAGAAGAAGTAACCAGCCACAGAGTTGAATTCATTGGGGCCACCTGATAGCTCCCTCCGAGGACAGCCCTGCCAAACACAGCATCGGTCAAGGTGCAAGGCTACTCCCCTAGTGCAGCCCTGCAGCCCCCACAGGCTTGCCCTGGCCTCCCTGGGTTTTATGGCCCTGTGGAAAGGGCTGAGTCTGACTTGGGCCACTGTGGTTTGACAGCAGAGTCCCAAACCACACATCAACTACTCAGAGCTATACTCACTACAGGAAGACCTGGCCATTGTGACAAGCTAGACAGCCTAGTCTCCAGCCCTGAGCTGGACCCAACTATCTCCAGACATCACCACAGTCATTTTCCTTCTTTCTGAGCAGCACTCCCGAGCTCTTTCCACTTCCCCATTTTAAAATCGTGCTGGTTTGATATGCCTCAGTTTATACATAAACTCTTGCTCTAACTCAACACTGCGCTGACCCTGCCTGTGACGGGGTTCCCTTCAGTCAGACAACACCTAGGAGTCCAACTGCTCATGCTGCCACCCACAAAACAAAAGCCCCATGCCGAAAAGGACCTGAGCAGCGTCCTGCGGACCTTGGAGAACCTCCGGGTCTTGCTTTTGATCCGCTCCTCCACAATCAGCTGCCAACTGGGAGCCACAGCATTGCCAGGCTGAGAAACAGCTAGTGCTGGTGAACACGAGGTGCCAGACCCAGGAGGACTGTGCTGGAGGCTCTGGAGGCTCCGTGGCCGAGACAGTGCCTGGGCAGCCAGAACAAGAACCTAGAGGAGAGAGAGGCACAGAGGTTCAGGGTACTCACTGCCCTTGCTGAGGACTCAGGTTTGATTTCCAACACCCACACATCCTTTTCTGGTTTCCACAGACACTGCACACATACGGTGCACTAACATACATGCAAACAAAACATTCACACGCATAAAATAAAAACTAAAATGTTTAAAAAGACTCAGGACAGTATGTGGCTCTGGGAAAGGATGCTCTTCTAAAAATGGAGCAGCAGTCAAGTACCCACAGAGCTCTGCAGCCCCGTTAAAGGAGCTGGGTGCCCACCCATGTACTCATGATCTGAGCTTCCTGCGGGGGCAGGAGGCGAGATCAGTGCCCCCTCACAATGAATGGCTGGACCAATGTACTGTACTTTTCCTAAAATTTACCGAATTTCACCCCTACCTTGCTCCCTTCCCCAAGGAACTCAGCTTCACGGAAAGAGGAATAAAAGAAAGGGAATAAAATGAAGTCTGCACTTGCCACATGTGGAAGACTGTCAACAGCACCATATGCAGCAAAGGAAGCCTGTCACAAAGGCCACACAGCTGCCTGTTCTGCCTATGTGAAGCATCCAGACAGAGAGCAGAACAGTAGAGGGAAGGGCTGGAAAGTGGATGTTACTGCGACAGCACAGGGTAATGGTGATGTTCTGGAATGAGGTGATACAGCAGAGCTGGATTAGAGACATGGATTTTTTGCCAGGCCCGTGGACACACGGTCTATTATCCTAGCTACTCAGGAAGCTAAGACAGAAAGATCAAAGTTCAAAGCCAGCCTGGGCAACTTAGGAATTCCCTGTTTCAAAATAAAAGGCAAAAAGAAAACCTGGGAGCCAGAGAGATGGTTCAGCTGCTAAGAGTCCTTATTGCTCTTGGAGAAGACCCAAGTTCTGTTCCCAGCACCTAAGTAACAGCTTACAACTCTTCCAACTTCCATGGGCTCCTGCATGCACATGGTCACATATATGCACTCAAGTACACATACATACACATAAGATAGGGCTTCTCTATGAAACAATCCTGACTGTCCTGGAACTCACTTTGTAGATCAGGCTGGCTTCAATGTCACCGAGATCCGCCTGCCTCTGCCTCCCAAATGCTGGGATTAAAGGCGTGCACCATCACCGCCTGGCAAATTTTTTTTTCTTAAAAGGCAATGGTGTAGTTGTGCATGATTTTAATTCCAGCACTTGGGAGAAAGAGAAAGGTTGAACTCTATGAGTTCAAGGCCAACTAGGGCTATACAGTGAGACCCTCAAAAAATAAAAAAAAAGAGAGAGAGAGGAAGGAGAAGAAAATGCAGAGGGCTGAGGGGACAGTTCAGAGATGATAGACAGCTTGTCTAGCATACACGATCCCAGGACCACAAAAATGGTGCTTCCTGTCTTATTTATCATGGTAATAGATAAATTTTACCATTTTATGTATTCTTGTAAATACGTATGGATTCAGATGCATGTCTATGTGTTGAATATGTATGGATTCAGATGCATGTATATGTGCACACGCAATCAGAGGTTGGTACTGTGTGTCATGTCCGGTTGTTCTCCACTTTAATCTTGAGGCAGAGTTCCTCACTGAGCCTGGAAGCTCCCCACCTCGGCTGCTGGCCAACGAGCTATACGGATTCTCCTTTCTCTGCCACCCTAGTGCTGGGCTTGCAGGACATGCCATCATCACATGCAGCACTGTATGAACGCCGGGTGTCTAAACTCAGGCCTCAGTGTTTGTTCAGCAAGCACTTTATGGACTGAGCCATCTCCTCAACCTTCATGGCACCCACTCTTTAAGAGTTCAGGTGTTATGGTACAACTTTAATCCCAGCACTCAGGAGACAAAGGCAGGTAGATCTCTGAGTTCCAGGTCAGCCAGAGCTAAAGGGTGAGACCCTTGAGTTCAGTTGCCCTGAGTACGGGATCACCACTGGAAACTCTCACTACCATCCACTCCAGAGCTTTCTGTCTCCTGAAATACCAATCCCTGGACCCTGGGCCCTGGCGACCACCTCTCGGCACTATCTCTGAGAATGCACCATTCTAGATAGTTTACTATCCGACAGCTTTGCCATATGCAGTCCTTTTATACAAGATTTTAAGGGCTGTCTGTGTTTAGGAGGTACCAGAACTTGTTTACAGCAGGATCACACTCAACCACACAGGGAGATACATTTGATTTCTCCTGTAATGAAAAATTTCATGTCGTATAAAATCATACCAATATAATTGTTATCCAAAATACATAAATAAGGATGGTAAGAGTTAGTGGTCAAGAGTGCCTGGTGCTTTTGTAGAGGACTAGAGTTCAGTCCCCAGCACTAGTGCTGGGTGGCTCTCAACCACCTGTAACTCCAACTCCAAGGAATCCAGCGCCCTCTTCTGTCCTCCACAGGCAATGCACACAGTATTCAATACTCAGATCATGCATGTGCATATGAATACAGAGATAAAACACAGAAACGGGGCAACAAGATGACTCAGGAGGTAGGCGCACACGCGTGCACACACACACACAATAATAAATAAAAACTCTTTTAAAGCCACACAATCAAAAGAAAATACTGTCACCAGCTCCCAGCCTCATACTGTGGTCAGCAGACAGAAATGCCTCTCACATCCCCATTGGGGAGGGCCGCTCGTTCGTTCCCGGCTGCCCAGACCATTAAATAATTACACAGAAACTATATTATTTGCAATATTGTTTGGCCAGCATATTTCTGTCTTACTCTTATATCTTAAATTAACCCATTCTATTAATCTGTGTATCATCACGTGGGTGTGGCTTACCGGTAAGGTTGCTGCGAGTCTGTCTCTGGCGGAGGCTACATGGCTTCTTCCTGACTCTGCCTACTCTCTCCTTCTCTATCTGCCTGGAACTCCTGCCTTGCCCTATTCTGCTAAGCCACGGCCGAAACAGATTTATTCATTAACCAATAAAAGTAACAAATAAGCAGAAGGACTTCCCCCACCACATCCCCACCAAGGAAGCTTGGGGTGACCTTTGTCCACAGTCCCTATAGGAAGGGGGTCAACTTCCCAACTTAAGGCAGCCTGGGCCTGACAGGGACAGGGTCTAAGTCACTTACATCCAGAATGTCCATGCGCTGCCGGAGGCTATAGTTCAGGCCATAGAACTGTGAGGTCAGATACTTGGCTACCTAAGTAGGCAAAGGAGAAGCCACTATGTTATGGCTCTAAGATTACCCAAGGGCCCAACCTGGGCACAGAATGGGGCCACCAGGGCATTTTCTGATGCCCCTGGTCTGGCTAGGGTCATGCTAGGACTTACCTGCTCTGGGTCTGTGACTGTGACAGCCACCAGAGCTCTCTGGCGCAGTTGTTCAAAGTCTGCCATGCAGGTCTTCTCTTCTAGGTGCAGTAGCACCTTGGCCAGCTCCACGCTCACCTGCACAGGGCCAGGAATCAGGATGCCTTCAGCCCCATATGCCCAATTAACAATCCAGTGCCACCCTCTAAGATCGAGGATACAGCCAGGTGGTGGTGATGCACATCTTTAATCCCAGCACTTGGGAGGCAGAGGCAGGTTGGATCTCAGTGAGTTCAAGGCCAGCTTAGTCTACAAAGCAAGTTCCAGGACAGCCAAGACCGTTACACAGAGAAAACCCTGTCTCAAAATTTAACTAAAAAAACAAATAACAACAACAAAATGCTGGGCAGTGGTGGTGCAAGCCTTTAATCCCAGCACTCGGGAGGCAGAGGCAGGCGGATCTCTGTGAGTTCGAGGCCAGCCTGGTCTACAAGAGCTAGGTTCCAGGACAGGCTCCAAAGCTACAGAGAAACCCGGTCTCAGGGGAAAAGAAAAAAGATCTAGGATACAGATGCTACAAGGAGACCTGCCCCTGCCACTACAGGATTCCTCACCCTTACTCCCACTCCCCACACCCGCCCCCACTTACCCAGCCACATCCTCTTACTGCTCACCTCCCGAGTGGCCTCAGGGCTCCTGTAAACCAGGCCCTCAAGCACCGTTAGGGCTGCCTCCCAGCGCTCCACGTCCTCAGATGTGGTCAAGGCTGCACAGAACCCAGACAAGCCTTGATTAAGTCCCAGCACTGACCCTGACTCCAGTGTACCCAGAGTGTCAAAATGAGGCTGGACAGGTAGCCCTAGGACAAGGTGAAGTGGGGCCAGGGCCAGGTATCTCTCCAAACAAAGTATTGTGGGGTAAGCACAGTAAAACCCACCTTCCACACAGTCTCGGATATATAGGGGCTCCTTGCTGCTCTTCAGCTCTTTGTCCCCTGACATATCATAGGGAATGAATTCATCATCGCTGTAATAAGAAAAACAGACAGGATCTGTCCATCCCCAGTGAGGATTCAGGTGCCCCTTTATTTTTGACTCCTCAAGGGTAAGACCCTGAAGATACTAAAATTCCCTCCTAAGAACCCAATGCCTGTAGGAGATGGCCAAGTGGAAGAGCAGATGGCACTGCCTCGGATGAGCAAGTGGGGAGTGAACCAGGAAACCAGCACCAGTGCAGGGAACACCTTGCATACGATCAGCTTCCTCCACACATGAACAGAGTGCTGCCTCAGCCAACCCCTAGACCCACAGAGGCCAAGGAACCCAGCCCTACCTGTCGAGCTCTGAGTCAGAGCCCTGCTGCTGAGTTGGGGGCACATCACTGGCCACTGTCTTTTCAGGGGTCTCTACAGGGGTCTCCATGGCAACCGGAGCCAGGGATGGGCCTCTAGGAAACAAGAAACAGCAAGGGTCACCCAGGTTAGCCTAGCACACCACATAGCCCAGAGAAGTTTCTATTATCTGCCCATGTCTTCTCTAACTTTTGTAGGAAGGACTCAGGATGGGGACCAGAAACATGGAGACCCTCACCCTGTCTCCGAGGAGCAGGCACCCGTGGGCCAGGGTGTGGCCAAGGCCAGCATCTCACGGCTCATCTCGTCATCTTCATACTGTTGCGGATACACTGGAGTCAGTGAGGCCCATGGCCGTGGATGCCACCTCAGCCACAGTCAGTCACAGCCAGCCCATCTCGGTTAGCAGTCTGGCCTCAGATAGCCAGTCACCTTTTCTAAAGCAACTTCTGAATGTCCATCTCAAGCTAAGCACAGTGTTAGATGTGCTGAGCCTAGGAGCCTCTTCCTCCTTCAGGATTTGGAGACCCTTGACTGCTGACAGGGCTCAGCAGAGGCTACCTCTATAGACTCACAGTTAAGCCATGCAGCGCCCAACACAGTCAAGGCCTGTACTGTCCAACCTGGTAGTGCTCATGCCAATCAGTGGTCAGTAGAGAATGACGCCCCCTACGCACTGCCAGCCTAGAGCAGCCCTACTGTCCACAGGGCTCAGTGCACCCAGGGCCAGCAGACCAACCCTAGGCGATGGCTCCTTCACCCGTCAGGGAACACATCTTGGGGAATAAGTTGTCACAGACTTGGCCCTGACCACATATAGACCCACTTCTGCCACCACCCACAGGAGCTGGAGTGCTCCATGCATTGAGCCTTGGCCCTCCACCACAGGATACTCCTCAATCCTAGACTCCATAAGAGCGAGGAACTAGAGGAGCAGTTATATCGGCAAGGGAGACCCAGAGCCCCGTTACCTGGAGGACATAGACAAGATAGCCTGCTCACTTGGAATTTCAGCTGAGGCCCCTCAGGATGGATCCTAGAGCTGATGACCTCGGCCACAATCATGCCCAAGCGACGCACAGGGGGCAGGCTGCTGTCAAGGCGGCACTTCACACCCGCCATCATGCTGGCCAGCAACTCTTAAAGCACCAGACATGAGTCCTGAAGGGCTCCTCAGAGTGTCAGGGGGCGGGGTGTGCCCACGCCACAGCCTGCTTACCATCCCGGACGTCCTGCAGCTCCGACGCCCCGAGGTGTGCCAGGCAGACCAGGATGGCCTTACTGATGTAGCGCTGCTGCTCCAGGGGTGCGTGACGGACAGCACTGCTGTTGCCCCATGTCTCTAGCAGCTCCTTAAGCACCTGGCAAACAGCAGAGCCTCAGCCTCTTCAGGCAGCTGCTACCCTACCCACAGCCACCCAAGTCTCAGCTCTCCCAAGGGGTTCAAGCACAAATGAAGCTGGACCCCAGCCTTCCCGTTAGAAGATACTCCCTCTATTGCCTTTCTCCCGGGACCACCACGGGCTTAGTGGGTCAAGTGGTACTTACCTGTATGAGGAGTGGCCGCCGCTGACTGTCTATAGCCAGGTACCCCAGCAGGCTCTGCAGCATGGGTGTCTACAACAAAAGTGGGTCCTGTCTACCAGGCGGGGATTGCTCCCTGCCTGCCCTACAAGGGCCTTCAGAGCTGAAGAGGAACGGGATGGAATGGATCTGCCAAGCTCCAGCATCCCACAAAACCAGAGAGCCCGTTTCCCTCCCTTGCTTCCCGCCTCAGCGCCGCCAGTTTCAGCTGGTGGTTGTTCTGCTTTCCATTTCAACCAAACTTTGAAGATTCAATGAGTTATTGCCAAATTCCAGGCTTTCTGGCTTCATGGTAGAGGACACCTTCAATGCTGCCCTCTCAGCCCAGATGCACGACAACACCCTATGTCCCACTGCAGCTCTCTGGGCTGCTTCTTTTTGTAAGACCTGGAGTCTATCTCATTATTTCTATCTTATAGTGTGTGTGTGTGTGTGTGTGTGTGTGTGTGTGTGTGTGTGCGCGCGTGCGCGCGTGCGTGCGCACTACAGAGTCCAGAAGAGTGTTAGGTTCCATGGAGCTAGAGGTCCAAGCATTTGTAAGCTTCCCGATGTGGGTGTTGGGAACTAAGCCAGGGTCCTCCACTGAGCCATCTCTCCAGTCCTTTTTTCAAAACTTTTTTAAGACAAGGTCTCACTGTGTAAGCCATTCCGGCTTCAATCCCATGGCATTCTGCCACCACTACTTTCATGCAGGATAGAGGCGTGAGCCACCACACCCATCCTCCACTTGTCCTTCCTTTACCCTCCTTACTCCATTTCTGAGGTGGTCACCCTCCCTGCTTTCACATGGAACACCGCCACAGTCAGCTTCCCAGGTGTCCGTTTTATTATGCTTTTCTTGTCTTAGCCTTCTTGATCTAACAGCGTATGGTAAATTACTAAGCTATTCTTTTGTGTGTGTGTGTGTGTGTGTGTGTGTGTGTGTATGAGGAAGTATGTAGGTTGTCCATGTGTACAGTCACATGCATGTATGTGGAGACCAGAGGTCAACCTCAAGCATCATTCCTTAGGAATCATCCAACTTGTTTTTTGAGACAAGGTCTCTCTATTATGTAGCCCGGCTGTCCTAGAACTTAGAGATACACCTGCCTCTGCCTCCCAAGCTCAGGGGTGAGGCACAGTGAATGAGAATGGCCCCAATATGCTCATATATTTTAATACTTAGTCTCCAGTTGCTAGATCTGCTTGGGAAGTATTAGGAGGTGTGGCCTTGTTGGGAGAAGTGTGTCACTAGGGACAAGGTTGGAGTTTTCTGAAGACTCCATTCCCAGTCAGGCAGTGGTGGTACACGCCTTTAATCACAGTACTTGGGAGGCAGAGGCAGGGGGTATCTGTGAGTTCGAGACCAGCCTGGTCTACAAAGTGAGTTCCAGGACAGCCAAGGCTACACAGGGAAACCCTGTCTCGAAAAACCAAAACAAACAAACAAACAAAAGCCCCCATCTCCATTCCCAATATTCCTCACTCCTTTCCCCCTCCCTGCCTCCTACTTCCAGATCACGGTGTGAGCTCTCAGCTGTTCCGGCCACCACGCCTTAGCTCTGCCATCATGAACTATAATTAACCCTCTGAAACCATAAGCCCAGATTAAACACTTTCTTTTATAAGTTGCATTGGTCATGGTGTCTTATCGTAGCAATAGAAAAGTAACTAAGACAGATGGGCTTAAACTCAGGTCCTCTTGCTTGTATGTCAAGAGCAACTCTTCTAGCCCTGTTAGTCACCCTCTTTCACAACTCTTTCTCTCTTTCTTTTACAACTATTTCTAAGTCCACAGCCTTGTCGTGCAGGAATGACTGCATGAAGTTTTCTCTGGCCCTTGCATCATCCAACTGACTGGCTTATGGTTTGACAGTTTAGAACAGAGCACTGGATTCAGGAATAGACAGTTTGGGTGTTCGTTCATCAGAAGTCTGGGGGACCATCTCTGCCTGTTTACCTAGAACTGCATCGCCCACCTGCCCTCTTGGAAGATGGCTGAAGTGTTAGGTGGCTCCATCCCTTCTTGTGTACACTGCTGCTGTACCCGGCTGCCCACTCATGTTGCTGGGAGAACTCTCCAGGGCTCCTGTCCGAGCTCCACTACATGTAGTAGGTGAGAGACACTTCAGTTTCACCCTGGCTCCTCTGCACAGGAGCCAGAGTCCAACTAGCTCATCTCTGCTCAGACTCCCACC
The DNA here is from genome assembly GCA_004026605.1 of Ondatra zibethicus. Taxonomy (NCBI): domain Eukaryota; kingdom Metazoa; phylum Chordata; class Mammalia; order Rodentia; family Cricetidae; genus Ondatra; species Ondatra zibethicus. The sequence continues at coordinate 43,530 of PVIU01011262.1, forward strand.
CAACCAGCCTGGCCTTACCATCCATCCTCTGGCTCTCAGGCCACCAGGGGGACCCACTGCCAGCTCAGGCCAGTCTGGACAGCCAATCAGCTAGCTCACTGGTGGGTATTCCAGTTCTCAGAGGCCTCCAGCCCACCCAGACAAATCCTCAGAGCCAGACCTTCTCCAAGTGACCCTCCTGCCCCCTGGTGCCAGCACCTGCTGTGTCACCCTGTGTATTAACTGTCCTTCGTGGGCAACATCTGCTCCCTTTCCTGTAATGAACTTAGGATGAGGAGGGACGGGGCTCTTCTGCCCACAGTGGATGCTCAGTACGAGCCCAGCTTACGAAGAAACACTATGAATGAAAACGTGAGCAAGCGATATAGTAGGCCGCACCCTTGCCTGTCCTCCGCTGCTTTCCACTTAACTCTAGCTGTGTGCCATTCCTCATCCTTCCCTGCTTTGACCAATGGCCAGCTCTGAGTCAGAGCTCCAAGGCACACGGACAGTAGCAGTCACGTATGAGGCACACAGCCTCTGGAGTCCTGATGCACAGAATGGAGGTGGTAAGGGCACCGTCCTAGGTAGTACGGGGATCCAGAGATATGCGACATGTTCACTTGGTACCTGGGATGCTGCGATGCTGCAGAGCTCAGAAATGGCTGGAGGGGCCTACCATTTTGCTGACATCTCCCAGGTAACTGCTGTCTAACCGCACTTATTTATGTTGTTTTGATTTCCCGTGGTGCTGAGGGTAGATAGAATACAGCACCATGCCTGCTGAGCACACACTGCTCTTTAATCTCTCCTCCTTTTCTTCTTTTTTTAGGGTCATTGAGACAGGGTCAGGCTGGGCTCAAACTTGCTGTATAGCTAGAGATGGCAATGACCTCCTGATGTTCCTGTCTCCACCTCTCAAATATGGAGATTACAGAAGTATGCCACTATGCCTAGCCCCTTACTCATATTTTTTCTTTTTTCTCTCTTTCTTTTTTTTCTCTTTCTTACTTTCTTTTCTTTTCTTTTTTTTTTTTTTTGAGTCAAGATCTTACTATGTAGACCAGACTGATTCAATTGCCTCCACCTCTGGAGTGTGCCATACACCCCGTTCCCCTTACACCATATTTAGTAACAATTATTCCTGTGACTTGGAAAGCCTGCAGGCCCCACCCTGCCCTGGTCTCTCACCGTGTGCTGGTACTGCAAGAACAGAAGTTTCCGGGTCATCACAAACTGCGCTTTCTTGTTCTTCACTACCAGGCTCCCCAGCAGCCGGGACAAGACTTCAGGCCTGTGGGGCAGGTATGGGAAGTGCCTGAATCACACTCGGCTTCAAAAGAAAGGATAAGGAAAAGCAAACAGTATGGTGCCCTGTGTCTAGCCACCTGCTCACTCTAGAGTTTGGCTGAGCCCTTCCATGACCTGAGTTGGTCCTTAATCTTTCCTCTTTCCAGAATGAATGCGAACATCCATGGAAAGCCTAGACGCCACATCAGAGCTGATAGGACCAACCCAAGATGGGGGTTCTTCCCTGCTCTGCCAAGGCCAAGGATGAATGCTTCTCTAGGGTAGGGCAGCACACCTTTGCTGTTAAGGGCCAGAAAGTATACTCTTAGACAGGTTTACTCTCCAAAGCAGTCAACTCTGGGAGTGGCTGAAAAGAGCCCTAGACAAATGTGTAAATGAATGGGCATAGCAATCTGCCTAATAAAACTTTATTTACAAAAAACCACCAGCCTGACTTGGCCCAAAACAACAATTTGCAGAACCCCAAGCTAGACTACTTCCTTCAGAAAGGAAGATTGTGGCCATCTGCCACAGCCACAGATAGATAGAGCAGGGTTTTCCTCACTCATTACTTCTTTTTATTACATGTATTTGTGTGTGAGAGTGCATGTGTGTGCATCCATATATGTGTATGTCTCGATATGTGTGTGCCTGTTTGTGTATGTATATATCTATGTTTGTCTGTGTCTGTATGTGCATCTGTGTGTGTCTCTCTGCATGTATCTGTGTGTCTGTCTGTCTGTCTGTCTGTGTCTCTGTGTCTGCGTGCATATGCATGTCATATCATGCATACCATGGAAGTCAAGAGAACAACTTGGAAGAACTGGTTCTCTCCTTCCACCATGTGGGACTTGGGGATGAAACTCAGCCTTGATAGTAAGTGACTGTACCTGCTGAGCCATCTCACCAGCCCTGATTGTTATATCAAATCCCACACAAAGGCCTGCATGGTAGCACTCAATTTCAATCCCAGAACTTGTTAGGCAAAGGTAGGCAGATCTCTGACTTTGAGGCCAGCCTGGTCTACATAGCAAGTTCAGGCCAGCCAGGAATACATAGTGAGATTCTGTTTTAAAGAAAGGAAAACAAGGGCTGGAGAGATGGCTCAGTGGTTAAGAGCACTGCCTGCTTTTCTAAAGGTCCTGAGTTCAATTCCCAGCAACCACATGGTGGCTTATAACCATCTGTAATGAGATCTGGTATTCTCTTCTGGCCTGTAGGCATGCATGCAGGCAGAATACTATAAACACAATAAATAAAATAAATAAATAAATAAAAAAGGAAAACAATTCCACATAAAGTCATAAAGGCCAGCGCTGTGAATATGGTTCCATAGGTAAAGTGCCTGCTGGACAGCATGAGGACCCGAGTTTGATCCCCAGAACCACTAGAAAAAGCCAGGCATGGTGGCACATACTTGTATATACAGAACCAGAAAGGGTCCCTGGGACTCAGTGAGTCCAGGTTCAGTGAGAAAATCTGTGTCAAAAATAAGATAGACAGCTCCTGAGGTTGACCCCTGGTTTTCATATGGATGTGCACACATATCTGCGCATGCACTAGCATGCACACACATAAAAATTTTAAATTTTTAAAAAAATTTAAAGAGACACAAACGCTTGGAAAGAAGGAAGGGACCCCTAAAATTTTGAGAAAGCAAACCTATGTAAACTGACATATAGCTTTAGCACAGGAAATAGGTACACAGAAGACAGTCCAACGGACAAACAAGATGCAGAACCTAAAGTAGACCTGGCATTCATAGTGCATGCCTGTAATTCCAACACTTGGGTGGCTGAGACAGAGAGATCAAGAGTTCGAGTCCATCTTCAACCACACAGCAAGTCTGAGGTCAACTCAAAACAAAACAAATAAGGAACCCACAGAACTCTAGGTGGCACTGTGCTGACGGCCCCATGGCCTCGCAGAATAGAGCCCAGAGTCTATGGGGAAGCTATTACAAGCACACCAGGACCCTACCATGAACAAGCAAGGGACACTGGTGAACAGTTCACACTCACACCTACAACCAAAGAACGCAAAGTCAACGCTGAGTGCGGCTCTGTGCAGAGATGGATACTGGGAGCCAGGTGAGCTAGCATTGTGCTCAGAGCCTTCAGCCAGCCCAACAGGCCTGCTCCCACCAACAACCCATAGAGTCACCTCCACACACACAAAGACGAGTAGACAGAAGGAAGTGGCCTGGAATCTGTCAGAGGCAAAGCTAACACAGCTCAATGAACATCACTGTGGTCAGAGAGTACCCACAACAAAGAAGAAGCAGGTGAGTGAATGAGCAATGGGATCCCGGTGAAGGAAGGATGACAGGCACAAGATGGGGATTGGGCTCACAACCAATGGCCAGTCTGAAAATGCAATGCTGAGACAGGATGAACCACCCAAACTGTATAGGACATGGACTCTAGTATCGCACCCAGGAGAGCTGCACAGGGAATGGCAGCGATGGTGGCGTCTACCCTGACATCCTGAGGAACACTGGCTAGGAGAGGACCCGGCTGCTTACCTGGGAGTGGCCTCTACAAGCCCTGTCAGTACAGCCTCCACTGCCCGGTCAGGCACTTGCTCCACCAGCCGCCAGCACACCCGCTGCCACAGACAGCTCTCCTGGGTGAGCATTGTCAGTTGGGGCACCAGCACGCCCAGAATCTCTTCTGCGGGGACACAGAGGCCCTAAGCTTCAGGAGTCACCCTCAGCCAGGGGACAACAAGGGTGCCCAATGTCCACAGCCCCATAAGCTCACAGGCAAGGGCAAGCCCAGGGTCAGACCCAGGTGAGGGAACCCCACTGAGGGCAAGGGTCACTGTACAGGGACATACAGTGTACATCCTGTACATGATTCTCTCCCTCCCCTAAGGGTGGGGAGGGTATCGGGGACCACTCACTTTTTCTCCCTTGGATGCAGACCTTCCCCAAGACTCGAGACATGAAGGAGACAGAGCAGTCTAGGCCACCTGAAATGAAAAGCAAGATCTGACGGCAAAAGAGGGCAGCAGGAAAACCATTAAGGACATCTAACTAAGGGTACAGACCTTATACTTAGCAGCCAGGTCAGCCAGGGAAACTCTAGCTGTCTGGGATGAATGTGCATATCTAACATGGGAGAAAACCTAAATGGAGCTGTTTTTAGCTTGAAAATCTAGTAATAATATGCTTTAAAAGCATCACACACATCATCTCAACCAGCAAAATGACTCTGCCTACATCACTGAAGAGGCACCAGAGGAGTCCTGGACTAGGAGCCTACTACAGAAGCAGAACGAGGCTCTGGGGAGGCTAAAAACACCTCAGTGGCCACTGCCCACAAGGTCTCCCTCCTTAGCGAAGAAGGAGCCATGAGAAGGTCAAGAACAAGGAGGAGATGGGGTGGCAGCCTCACACTAGTAGAGCTGAGATGATGACACCTTCCAGAAAACTGACATGGACCCAGACACACAGTGACCTAAGGACAAGTACTTAAGAGCCTGCAAGGACGGAATCCAAAGCAAACCAAGCCAAAACAAAACAGACCAGAAATTGGTTGCTGAAAAAATCTAGGGACGACAGAGGCTTGGGCCAGGTAGAAACCATGCAAAGCTCTAGCGGCCCAGCTTCCTCTGGAGTCACATGGGTAAGGGACACAAGAGCCGTCAGAGTGCTGGGTTGAGCCCACGGAAACAAGCCAAAGTGGAAACTCAGCTAGGAGTAGGCTGAAAGACGGCAGTCGGAGTAGCTGCAGTTAAGCTGAGGTATGGCTCAGACTGGAGTGTGCACCATGGCAGGCACAAGAAGGAAGAGGCCAAGGTTCAAGCCAGTCAGTCACTGGCCTGTATCTCACAGCTCACTAACCAGGAATCACAATGGCTCTTCCCCAGTACTCTCTCTCAAGGTATATACCCAGGAAAGCCAGTTGTAATGTCCCAGAGAAGGCAGAGCTAACCATGGACACCCACAGGGTGGTCCCTAGAGATCTGTGAGTGACAGGCAGTCCCCATAGTAGCAGACAAACATGTAAAAGCATATGCCCTCAGATCCAAGAACAGTCAATACACAGTGGGCGCTCAAAACCACCACCGAAGACACAGACATCAGACTCGAGTAAACAAGAAACTGGACCTCAGCAAGGAAGGAAGGGCGGCTTCTAGGACATACAAGTGACTGGGTAGGAAAAGCAGGTCTCAATCTGGTGACTTTGCCTAACATCCAACTAAAAACTAAAGGAACCTAGGGTCAGACCCAACTCCCCAAAATCAAAAGCCAAAAGAGAGATGGAACGCCATCAGGTGGTGAACCCATCTGAACCAGGACGGCATGTAAGCTACCTGACAGCCCCACCCTGACTCTTAAGGCCCCACAGGCTTTCAGAGTCTGACTTCAAGTGAAGGGAGAAAATAAACGCCAAGAGAGATGCTGAGGCAGGGTGCTCACCTTGGAGAAAGCTCACAACTGCCTTTAGTGCTTGCAGAACCTCCTGGCCAAGCAGAGGGAAGTAGTTCTGGGGGAAGAACTGGGTCAGGTTGTCCTGCTGGAGACGGTTGCCCAGGTGGTCAGGCAAGCCCACCACCTTGCTGAGCAGCGTCTCCTGGACTAGGAAGAAGCCGGGCTTTGTCTGCGGGCGACAATGCTCCTCCATGAGAGCCGCCAGTCTGCCCTTGTTCAGAAATGTCTCCAGCAGCCGAGCCATCTTCATCAGACGGAAGCTAGGGCTAAAGAGTAGCAAAGGAAGCTAGTAGCAAGAGTATGGGGCGGAGCCCTCGGTCTCCTCTATCCTAGTGTCCCCGTAAGAATCAGTCCCAGAGTCAGGGAGATGGCCCAAAGCATGAGAACCTAAGTTTGATCCCCAAAACCCACATAAAAAAGCCAGCTGAGGCAAGCACAGTGGCACACGCCTTTAATGCCGGCATACGAGAGGAGGAAGCAGGAAATCTCTGTGAGTTAAGAGCCAACCTCTGTGAGTGGTTTACATAGTGAGTTCAAGGGACGGTCAGAACTACAAAGTGAGACCCTATCTCAACTCCCCCAATTCCCCCCACCAAAGAAGAGAAACAGGTGAGGTGACAAGTGCTAGAGTCCCAGCTCTGGGGACACAGAGACAAGTGGATCCCTGGGACTCCCTTGCCAGACAGCCTAGTCTAATTGGCAAGCAGGTGAGACCCCCATCTCAAAAAAACAAGAGGCTGGGCATGGTCGTGCCTTTCATTCCTGCGCTCTGGAGGCAGAGGGAGGAGAATCTCAGAGAGTTCAAGTCTGGTCTAAAAGTTCCAGGACAGCCAGAGTTGCATAATAGAGAGAACTTATCTCAAAAGACCAAAAAACAAATTTAAAAATTAGTCCCAACAACTTCATAAGCATTTACATTTGAACTCATCAGCTGAAGAAAATACTTAATTCCGCTGCTAAATAGCCAGTTACTAGCAGGCTGTCCCCCTGGACCCTGGACCACCGTTTCTTCCTCCACTCTGCACTGTGCTTGCTTGGATCACAGCAGTGGTTGTTTTGAGATTTTATTCCGTGAGTAGGTGTTTTTTTCCTGCAGGTATGTCTGTGCACTACATGTGTGCACTGCCTGTGGGGAAGAGGGCTTCAGATCCCCTGGAACCGAGTTACAGACGGTTGTGAGCAGCCTTTGTGGGTGCTGATAACTCACCCCAAGTTCTCTGGAAAAGCAACCAGTATTCTTAACCTCAGAGCCACCTCTCCAGTCCCCACCACAGCAGACTCTAAAAACCCAGCTTCTCAAAGCCACTGTATCCTCCCAAGGATTGCCACTGAACTGGATGTAGAACCCAGGACTAGGGGTCCATGGCAGCTAGACATTTAAAAACCTGAAATTGTTGGGTGGTGGTGGCACACGTCTTTAATCCCAGCACTTGGGAGGCAGAGACAGGTGGATCTCTGTGAGTTCGAGGCCAGCCTGGTCTACAGAGCAAGTTCCAGGAAGGACAGTCAGGGCTACACAGAGAAACCCTGTCTCGAAAAACTAAATAAATAAAGACCCAAAATGTCCTGTGATGGTCCTGAGAGTGCTATAAAATAAAGGGTAGGGCCGGGCGGTGGTGGCGCATGCCTTTAATCCCAGCACTCAGGAGGCAAAGGCAGGCGGATCTCTGTGAGTTTGAGACCAGCCTGGTCTACAAGAGCTAGTTTCCAGGACAGGCTCCAAAGATGAAGAGAAACCCTGTCTCAGAAAAACCAAATATATAAATAAATAGATAATAAATAAAAATTAAAAATAATAAGAAAAAAAGAATAAAGGGTAGGTCCAGAAGAGGACAGCGAGTGACCAGCTCCCTTTCTGGTGTCACCTGGGGGTGATGGAGACCCTCTGAGTTGCTGACTTGCTCCTGCTATCTTCAGTGTGGACCCTGCTCTCCCTCCCAGCCTCCAACAAGAGGGAGTGAGGCCAGGCTAAGATGCAGGGGTCCTTCCCCTTCCAGAGCTGAGCACAGCTACACTCAGTTCTAAGGCATTAGGTCCCTTCTCAGAACGTAGGCGCCCTGCTGCTCACAAGCTGCTCACCCAGCAGTGCTCTCGATGGCCTCCATCAGCACCAGGAAGGCTTGGTCTGGGGGGCCGTCCAGGAAGAAGCTCTCCCAAAGCCGCTCCAGCTGGCCGTCGGGGGATAGCTCCAGCCAACCTGGACTCAGCTTGCTGATCAGACATCTGAGAACGGCTGAGAAGTGGATGGTGGTAAACTCCTCCTTCTCAGCGAGAGCTGGATCCTCGGTTCCACCCAGGTACTGCTTCAGGGTCCCCAGGGTGGAGAGGATATGGCCCACATCCTCTGAGGATGAAAGGGTGTGAATGGCTTCTTGTACGGTGAGTCGGACAGCAGACAGTGCTGGGTCCATCTTGCAAGGCAGGGCTGAGGGACCCAGAAAAGCAGGGTAAGAGTCTCAGGAATTCTTCCCGTAGCACCCACGAAAGACTCGGCTAAGGATAGAGGAGGCTTGGCTCCAAATCCAAGAAATGCCACCAGCCCTCTTTTGCGCTCCCTGGCGCCTCACGCGACCTCACTCACGCGGTCCCTGCCTTCGGGTTCCCCGCCTGCCGGGTGGTCTGACAAGGCTTGTGCCCGTTAGGGACAGCACAGGTACTCAAGCTCGCTGGCACCTGGGTGAATGAGTGGCTCGCCAGGCTGCAGCAACTGCACCCACAGCGTCTGCAGCTCCAGGTGATCACCCAGCCTTCTAAACACAAGGCCCTGGGCTAGCACGGAAGCCGGCCATCCCGCAGGGCCGTCACCAGTGCAGACCCAACCGGCCCCCAGGCTTCAGAGCCAGGGCCGCGTGCTCCCTCCCGCACGCCGCTGATTCGCCACGGTACTGGGACCACGCGTCCCGTTCAGTGTCAGCCGAGGGTAGTCGTGAGTTCGAGCCCCAGAACTCGCGTGGAACTAGCAAGGATATTAGTTTCTGAATCTGACGCCTACGGGGAGCTCGGGACGAATCCGCGCAGCGCCGGCGCGCTGGTGACCGCAGCACCTGCGCCTGCGCAAGAGAAGGAGGCGTGGCCTAAGAACCAGGGGCGGGCAAGGACTGATACCTGCTGTCTGTTTTCCCTAATTCTGGAGCCGTCCTCCCCAGCACCCTGTCCACCTGGCTCGCTTGAGTCCGGTGACTTTCCACCGTAGAGCTGGGCTTCTGAGGACGACACTAACCCTCAGTTGGGGCTGTCAGGGAAACGAGAATAAGGACGCCAAGAAGAGCAAACCTAGACAAGCTGCGATGCTGATGTGTGCCGTGGGCGCACAAGGCTGCATTGTTTAATGCGAACCCACAAACCGCTTGTAAACTACCTTAAATGAAACATCACTGACTGAGTAGCCTCCCAGGGGTCCTGGCTGCCTCCTGAACATTGCAGTATGAAACAGTCCATCACGGCAGAACTTCTCTTGACCATCCGGATCTGGAAGATATGCTGAGGCAGCAACATTTCAGCGGGACTGAGTGTGGGTGGAAATCTGGGCAATATGTATTCATTCAACAACATCAGGCAAATTTACCCTTCCTGAGAAGGAAATGGAGAGCTAAAGTCCCCATTCGGGACACAGAAGTTCAGAACGCATTCTGGGGCCTGGGGCGATATCTCAGAGCTTAAAAGTACTTGCTGCTCTTGTGGAGGTCACAGGTTCGGTTCCCAACACCCACGGAAGTTATCTGTTTGCTCTACACAGATAAAAACTGTGGATAGTCAAAGAGAAGTTTTTTTTAAAAAAAAAAAAACTATCTTTTCTCATTGTACATACCAATTCCAGTTCCCACTCCCTCTCCTCCTCCTGCCCCCTCCAACTTCCCCCATCCCACCTCACATCCCACCCCCCAGGGACTCCTCAGAGAGGGTAAGTCTTCCCATGGGGAGTCAACAAATCTAGCACATTGCTTTAAGGAGGATCAAGGCCCTCCCCACTATATCTAGGCTGAGCAAGGTTATCCCTCCAAAGAGAATGGGCTCAAAATAGCCAGTACACGCACCAGGGATAAATCCTGGTTTCACTGCCAGTGGCCCCACAGTTTGCCCAGCCATTCAACTGCCACCCACATTCAGAAGGCCTAGTTTGGTCCTATGCTTGTTCCTTCCCTGTCTGGCTGGAGTTGGTGAGCTCCCAGTAGCTCAGGTAAACTGTTTCATTGGGTGTCCCCATCATGGTTTTGACCTCTTTGCTCATATTCTCACTCCTCCCACTCTTCAACTGGACTTTGGGAGCTCAGCCCAGTACTCCACTGTGAGTCTCTGCCTCTGTTTCCATCAGTTGCTGGATGTAGGTTCTATGATGACATTTAAGATAGTCATCAATCTGACCACAGGACAAGGCCAGTTCGGGTCCCCTCTCCACTATTGTTTACAATCTTAGCTGGGGTCATCCTTGTGGATTCCTGTGGGCCCATATTTCATACAAGATATTTGCAGGCAGATGCTCTGGCCATGCTTAATTTCCAAGGCAGCTGCAAACCTGCCAAACAAGCTAGCCACCTGACAAAGGCTAGGATGTATGGCTCCTTCTCCTTTATTATTATGTAGATCACCTGGGAAGAAGTGTTGATTACAGGGCTGGTGGCTTATTGCAGGTGTTTCAGTAGCCCTGTGTCGCCCAGAAAGAAAATATTAATGAGTGTCCACCTTGGTTTACCTGGGGGATAAAAGGTGTTTTGTATAATAAACACGGGTAGATCTTCAGGATAAATGAAACCTGAGATGCCCTTCCAAGATGACTGTGTGAACTGTGTCTCGTTATTTTCTCGTGCTTCCATACTGGTCAAGTTAGGGAAAAATAGTTTCTATGTTGGGGACCCCGACAGATTCCCAGGAATTTCTCTAGTGCCAGGTTTCTTTCTAGCCCCACAATGGCTCCCTCAATCAAGTTATCTCTTTCCTTGCTCTCCGTTTCTGTCCTTCCCCCATCTCGACCATCCTGTTCCCTCAAGTTCTCCTCCCTGCCTCCTTTCCTCCTTCCCCCTTCTATCCTTCCTTCTCCCCCTACCCCCACACTCCCAGTTTTCTCAGGAGATCTTTCTATTTCCCCTCCCCAGGGGGATCTATGTATGTTTCTCTTAGGGTTCTCCTTGTACTTAGATTCAAAGAGAAGGTCTTCAAGTCTACCTTTTATTTCCCTCAATGAGGGGTGACAGGTGGCTCCCCCTAGTGCTAGGGGCCTGGAGCATTGGGTGCCTCCTTAACCCTAAAAGTATTCTAGCTCTTGTTCAGGATTTCTCAGCCCTTTGTAGCTTCCACCAGGCAGGCCTGGGCTATTATTATGGGAACTTTTGACAGCTTTACGGGTCTTTTAGACCTTAACTCCTAATGACAGCAGCGTTCCGATTCTTGGCCTAGGTTTGAGCCCTCTTGGCTCTTTGGAACTCTTCCGGCATTCACGGCTGCAGCTCTCGTCTCTGGTTTAGTCATCTCTCCTCATCCAGTCTCAGTCCTCTGCTCTCTCTTGGTGCCTCAGCTGCTGCTTCTTCGGCTGTCACAAAACTGGCTGCCATGTCCCATTTGCAGCTTGGCCTGCCTACTGCCTCTCTGCTGCTTCTTTCTTCAGGATACCAGTTCAACCCACATGGCTGACAGTAGGCGAGCAAAGTCTCGGGAGAAGATGTTTGCTGAACCTAAATCTACCACAGAAAGGGAGGCAGCACAGGCTCATCTCTGCCAAGGTGAACCTGAGCAGTTGCTTTCAAAGCCTAAAAGGGACACTTCCTCCAAACACAACCTGTGCACCAGGCTCAGCATTTCCTCCATTGGCCACCAGGGGACTGATTTCCCTTCTCAACTTGGTGGAAATGGTTGCAGGTTTCCCCAGAGTTCCTTCAGGCTTGTGGTAAGAGCCTGGTTCAAACTTTCAAAAAGCCCCAAGGCTACACCTTCCCAAGCTGAAGTAATCAGAAGCAACCTTGTAGTTTTCTCAAGACCCTAACAGAGCTTTCTGGATAGTCAGTGCTGATATAAGAGCAGTCCAGAGGGTGACTGACAATCCTTCTGCTCAAAGCATCAAGGACAACAAAGGAAGTTCAACAGCTGCTAACTAAGGGGTCATGTCACATCAGCACCCCGATATCTTTGCTTACTACAGAAAATGAGTACCAGAGTGCTTACAATAAGAAATGTGGCCCAATGGTGGAGGTGCACACCTTTAATCCCAGCATTCAGGAGACAGAAGCAGACAGATTCTGTGAGTTTGAGGCAGCCTGTCTCAAAAAGAAAGAAAGAAAGAGAAAGAAAGGAAAGAGAGAGAGAGAAAGAAATGTTAACAGTGTTTAGCCCTGTGCCCCAAGGAGAGATGGGGGTCAGGAGAAACCAATCTTCACTTACAAGGTAAAGGTCATGCTGCAAAGCCTGACAGCCTGAGTTCAAGCCCCAGGATTTATAGTAGGAGGCCGCTTGTTTGTTCCCAGCTGCTCAGCCCCAAAATAACCACACAGAAACTATATTAATTAAATCACTGCTTAGCCCATTAGCTCTAGTTTCTTATTGGCTAACTCTTTTTTTGTTGTTGTTGTTGTTTTTTTGTTTTTCGAGACAGGGTTTCTCTGTAGCTTTGGAGCCTATCCTGGAACTAGCTCTTGTAGACCAGACTGGCCTCGAACTCACAGAGATCCACTTACCTCTGCTTCCCTAGTGCTGGGATTAAAGGCGTGCACCACCACCGCCCAGCTTATTGGCTAACTCTTACATCTCAATTTAACCCATTTCTATTAATTTGTGTATTGCCACATGGCTGTGGCTTACCAGCAAGGTTCTGGCATGTCTGTTCCCAGCTGCAGCTAAATGGCTTCTCTTGACTCTGCCTTCTTTCTCCCAGCATTCAGTTTAGTTTTCCCCGTCTAGCTAAGTTCTGCCTTGCTATAGGCCAAAGTAGTTTCTTTATTCATTAACCAATATAAGCAACACATAGACAGAAGGACCTCCCACACCAAGGATTCACATGATGGAAGGAGAGAACTGAGTCCAGAAAGTTGTAAAGTTGTAAGTTGTCCTCTGACCTTCACAAGTGCTCCATAGCACTTACATTCACACACACACACACACACACACACACACACACACACACACACACATAAATGTAAAGAAAACAATTTTAAAAACAGCTAGTCCTAGGAGCTGGGGAGATGGTTTACTAGGCAAAGTACTTATGTACAAACATGAGGCTCTGAGTTCAAAACCCCAGTATCCACATAAAAGCCAAGTGAAGAGGTGTGCATCTATATTGCCAAGATTCCTCCCTGGAAAAGATGCAGACCACATCTCCCCCCTCCTTCTACAGTCCCATCGATAAACTGAGGTGCAGTTCCAGCAGAGTCAGCTCTGGGGATTCAGTGAGTTTATTAGGCTTCCTCACAGAGCAGTGGGTGAGGGGTTACAGGCAAGAGCATCGATGTCCTTAAAGCAGCCATAGTGCAAGGTTGGCACCCAGCATGGATGAAGACTCCCTGTGACTGTGTAGACAGGACCCCTCCCCTAATCCTTCCTGACCTATACATTATATCCTTTTTCTGAGACCCCGTGTGCACTGGCAGAATTACATACAACTGGTTGCCCCTCCTCTGTGAGGTAGCACCAACTACGGTCATTAAGCCTAGCCATGAAAGCAGCCCAGGTTGACGGAGACAGAGTGGTATGGAGGGCAGTCATGTACAACTCTCTGTAACCCCAGCATCAGGGCAGGGATGTTGGGAACTCGCTATCCAGCCAGTCTAGCCAATCAGTAGGTCCACAGTTCAGTGAGAGATTCTGTTTCAAAAAGAATAAGATGGAGCACCATCGAGGAAGGCATGTGACTTAAATGTTTGGTCTCTACACATGCACATGCGACTAAATACACACACAGAAGAAATACATACATAAATAATAAAGGTTGACACGAGCAGGGGTCAGCCCAGAGAGCAGGGAGTAAGGAGCCACCACCAATACAGTTGTCAGGACACATGTGAGACAGTGTGGGGGTCAGAGAGGCTGGAGGCCTTTATCTCCGGAGAGAGCCAAGGCTGGAGGCCAGTGTCTCCGGAAAGAGCCGAGGCTGGAGGCTGGTGTCTCCGGAAAGAGCCGAGGCTGGAGGCCGGTGTCTCCACGTAGAGCCAAGGCTGGAGGCCGGTGTCTCCACATAGAGCCAAGGCTGGAGGGTGGGGTGTGACAACCCCAGGATGAGATCTTTCTGGGACTCCATCCCTAAACTACAACTTCCTTGTTCCTTTATCCATCCATTCTCCTGAAGCTCCCCATCCAGCAGCTTCCCAGGGAGGGCAGGGTGAGGCGATGTAGTTCCCAAGCCTCTGCATACCTGGAAATGTCTTTACTTTTTGTTCCTGCTCTGTTTACATGAGCTAGCTGTACTATCTCATCTTTTTCTGATTGTTTGAGTCATTTGGCCCAGCACAAATGTTAAGAGGGTCAGCGGTCCCCGGGGAGCTGTCTCAGTCACCTTCACAGTTGCTCCCCCTGGATGCTTCCCGGGGTTTCTCCACCTGCAGTGTTCTGATGCATGACCGAAGGCGCCTTTGTGTTGGTGGCCCGTTCCCTGGTATGGCAGTCTGGTTCACATCATCTCGGGAGTGCTGGGTGCTTTTGTGGGGAACACCTTCTTGAGTTATTTTATTACTACAAACTAGGATTCTTCAAACAACAGAACATTATCTTCTCTTATCTCTGGAGGCTAAAAGTCTGAAACTAAGATGGCATGCTACCTCAGAAGCTGCTGGTAAGGCCTGTCTGTGTTTTCCCTGGCTTCTAGGGCTCCAGGCATGCAACAGCTTTGTTCTCAGCTCTGCCATCATCCTCACTGGGCCTTCTCCATGGTGTCTGCTCTCTCTGTCTCTATCAAGACACTTGTTGTTGAGTGCAGGGCTATCTGGGTACCCAGGGTAACCCCTTCTTAAGATATGCCTAGATGTTTTTCCCCATAAGGCTATATTCACAGGTCTCAGGGTTAGAACTTGGATTTGTCTCCTCTGGGGCATCATTAATCCCTCTGCAAATCCTATAACCAAAAGCCAGTCAGGAAAAGTCAGGTATGTTTAGCTTGATTTCAACATTGCATAATACATTTATTGAAATAGCACATTAATTCAAAATATGAACAATTTGTGGTGTGTGTGTGTGTGTGTGTGTGAGAGAGAGAGAGAGAGAGAGAGAGAGAGAGAGAGAGAGAGAGAAATCACATGCTTATAGTCTTAACTGAGGCTGTGGTGGATCACTTAACCCAGGAGTTCAAGACCAGCATGAGCAACACAGCAAGACCCTTTCCCTGGAAAGAAAAACAATAGCTAATTTTAAGTTATCCCATTCTAGCAGAAAAACATAAGTTAAAGAGAAACGCAGTCACATTACCAAGAGGGATTTCTTTTCCAGGGGAATGAGAAGGGAACTCATGGGACATGGCTGTGCAAGGCTGGAATGCTGGGTGCCAGAGCAGGCCTGGCTTTGAGAACTTCCTGGTCACATTCAACCGCATCCCGCTTTGACTTCTCAGTGGGAACTGTAATCTAGGTGCTCCTGTTAGAGTCGTTATCAGCTCCCGTCTGCCTCTGAGCCAGACAGACAAAGCCTCCAGCACATTCACTTTTCCAAAGAAACTGTTTGTGCCTGTTTGAGCCTTGTTTCCCTGGGAACCTTGGGTTCCCAGAGCCCATTGGACTGAAGGCAGATGCCTTTCATTAAGATGGCAGGAAGAACTGGACGCTCAGCCAGGACAGAAAGAGAAAAACCACTCAAGTGGTGAGCTGTATGAGACAAACTCGAGGGACCAGCCTCAGACCCTGTGTCTCTGTCTCCCAGCATGGGCTGCTTGAAGAAGACCCTGTCTTTCCTCCTTATTTTTGTGTCCGTATATGCACTGGGAACTCTGTTGCAGGAAGCTGACCCAGTTAGGCAAAGAAAACCATTTTTTGAGAGGCTCCGTCGACTAGAAGAGCAGGTAGGTGAAATACACTTGGGTAGTTGGTTATATAAAGCCAGTAGCATGTAGCGGATGAATGTTACAGAGAAAGCTGCTATCTGTGTTCACTGGACACAGCAATTGGTTTGCTATCCTTGCTGGAAGCTGATGATAATCTCACCTGTGTTTGGAAATCAGGTAAGCATTTGCTAGGCTCTGCTCTAAAGTCCAACTAGACAATGTGTTTGGAAAGATGCAGGAGACATAAAGCGCTCTCTAGGAGGCCCGAAAAGCACAGATGGAGAGGCCTGGGTAGCAACAGTATAGGGCAGTGTCTGTAGGTGTGGGGGCTATGAGAGCACTGGTCTACCTCAAAGTGGGACATATGCCCTGCCCAAGGATCCCAACTGGGATCTGTAGACAGTGCCCCAGCCAAGCATTTTCGATACTGATGCCAATAAAGTCAGGCATGGTAATTTCCCCTGCCCAAGGATCCCAATTGAGATCTGTAGGCAGTGCCCCAGCCAAGCACTTTCTATACTGATGCCGATAAAGTCAGGCATGGTAATTTCCCATAATCCCAGTGCTCAGAAGATCCGAATAAGATCTTCTGTGAGTTTGAGGCTAGCCTAAGTGACACAGTAAGTTCTAAGCCAGTCTGGGCTACTTGAGTGAGGCTCTGTTTCAAAACAAACAAGCAAAAAAACAAAGCAAACAAAACAAAACAGAAAAACAGAAAAGGAGCCTGGTGTGGTGGCACACTTTTAATCCCAGCATTCAGAAGGCAGAGGCAGGCAGATCTCTGTGAGTTCAAGGCCAGCCTGGTCTACAAATAGAGTTCCGGTACAACCAGGGCCATTACACACAGAAACATCATCTTGAAAAAAACCAGCACCCTACCCCAAAATTCTGAAAGGCTAAGGTTGCTCAATGGCAGAGTGCTGCTGCCTTGCCTAGAATTAGCAAAATACCGAATCTTTTTTTTTGGGGAAAGATTCGGTTCCCAAAACTGTAAAAACATAAATAAATAATAAACAAAGGCACTTGGAACCGGAGAGAAGAGACAGCTCAGCAATTAAGAGCACTAACTACTTCCAGAAGACCCAGGTTAATTCTCAGCGCCCACATGATGGTTCACAATCATCCATAACTCCAGCTCCGGGGGTCTCCAAAGGCATTGACTACAATTGTACTATGTAGTGTACATACATACATACATGCATGCAGGCAGGCAAAACACTCATACATATAAAATTAAATAAATAAATACATCTAAAATTTTGGGGTTTTGTTTTGTTTTGTTTTTCAGGACAGGGTTTCTCCATGTAGTCCTGGCTGTTCTGAAACTTGCTCTGTAAATGAAACTGGCCTAGAACTAAATATTTTTAGATGCGCTCATACCAATAGATCATCTTCAGTTCCCTAAGATCAAAGAAACCACCCTGGGGACCACGGCAGTGAGAAAACTGACTGTGATCTTCCAGAGGGAAGGATGGCAGCCAGGGCCATGAGTCTGGAGCCCACATCTTACACCATGCAGCTGTGGCACCTGAGGACAGTCACCCCCTTTGTACCTGGCCCTTTGGGATTAGTCATGATAATCCGCCCAGATGTCCTAGCATGGGGCCAAGGATGAAATTGGTCAATCTATATCCAGGGTCATTCATCCCTACATGCAGAATAACTGCTTCTGAAGAATACTTAGGATAGCTTCACCCCAACCCCGTGATAGCTGTGCTCTCTTTACAGTTTCAGAGATTCCAACAGGTGACCTTAACACACCTGCAGGACATTGTTAACAACTATAACGTGTACTACAATGTGGATGCCCGCTTCCAGAGCCTGATGGAAGAGAGCCAAGCCATAGCTCTAGCAGTGAACCAGTCTCAAGCCGCCATACAAGAGGATGTGGCCCACCTAAAATCTTGGTTTAGGAAGAACCAGCGCAGGAGCAAGAAGGTGGATGCCCAACTTCAAGCCTTGAACCTCTCCCTGAGCACAAACAGCAGGCAGTGGGTGGAGGAGGAAAGGGAGCAGAAGGCACAGAGAGAGGCTACAGCAAACCTGGCCCTGGGCTTTAGGGCCCTACAGGATGTGCTGGCCAGCCTGACACAGCAAGTCCACAGCCAGGAGGCCAGGCTCGCTGCTCTTGAGGGACAGATGCAAAGGACCTCCCTTGATGCTGCTGCTCTGGGGCTGACTACAGTCCCAACCCCTACTCAGCTTGCTCAGCGAGGCCCAGGTTCCTTGCAACTATGGAGAAACAGCCAGACATCCAGGGCTTTACTCCAACACGGGAGTTCCCCCCAAGACTTCACTGTCCATGTCCAGAAGACACAGAAGTTCCAAGCCCCAAGCAGCCATCAAGCAGCTCCACCAAGGACCCACCAAGGACCAGGACACAGTAAGTGACACAAGCTTGTCACCCCCCCCATCCAATTCCAGGTTTCCCTAGCAATACCTGAGGTTATGATGTCATTTCCCAACCATCACCCCAAAAAGCTTCCCCCCCTCAAGGGCCATATGCCCAACACCAGAAGAGAGAATGGCCCAACCTTGCTACTTGCAGGTCCTCAGCAGGTCAGGACACACGGCAGAAGGACCTCTTCTGAAGTGATTAAATCAGGAGTCTCAAGATGAGGAACCGTGTGAAGCATAATAAGAATCCTGGGGTCTTGGAGGAGCAAAACTGCAATAGTTTAGTTTGTGGTTGTGCAGGAGCCCATCAGGAGCCTAGAAAACCTGGCAGAAACGGTTGGTGACTTTTATAGTCCTAATCTGGCACAAAGTAGTGACTTTTATATTCCTAATCATGTTTCCTTGCCTCCTAATATCTCACTGATTGAGTTCTTCAGGGAGGCACAATCTTCTCTACTTGTCTAAGAGAGTCCCCACCCCAAATCCTGCTGGCTTGTGATGCCCTCCTCTTTACTGATACTGGGCTCAGTCACACAGCAGATTTCTCAATTTAAGATCAACTGAGGAGTGCCCAGGCAAGCAGGTACCAGCCGCTAGAAGGAAGAGGGACTTAGTGCCACCTGCTTATCTATGATTCATGGATAAGTTCTAAAGGCAACTCGTGCTGAAAATGGACCCCAAGGATTTATTTTCTATAGAATCATCCTAGATTCTCTGGCTGATAATAGTCACCAGAGGCTAGAGAGAAAGGCAGGGGAGTCAGAGTTGGAGGACACTTGAGGACAGAGGCAGAGCTTAGGAGGATGTAGTGTGGAACTGGGCAGAGCCAGGAGCCAAGGCCTGCAGGGAGGGCGCCTACCAGTTCCAAACAGAATGAGGTAGCTCCTCTGAGCCTCCGGGGGAAGCTGTGTCTGGAACCCTGTGAAACCAGGCTCAGGTTTCTGACCTCCAAGAGAGGGCTGGCTTAAGTCAATAGCCTTGTAGCAGAGTTACAGCTGCTACAGGGAGCTCAGACAGAGGCTCCCTTGGTTTTGAGGTGCCTCCAAGACAGACAGCTGGGTCACACATAGGGGATCCATCCACTCCTCTAGAAGTTACCCTCAGTCCTTACCTGTGGAGCAGAAGAGTTCAGATTGTGAATACAGAGGAGGAGGTGTGAGGTAAGCACTCCAAAGACCCTGGGTGATGTAGGTGAGGGCCAGGGGCAGGCCTGCAGCAGGAAGCTTCTGAACTGCCGCGTGCTCGGGATAACGCTCTTGCCTCTGTTTCCAGTTTGCAGCACAGGCCCAGTGCTAATTTTCCCCAACGCCTCCACTGAAAATGTGATCATCCTTAGCCCGGGCTTCCTCGTGCCGGTACGAGCTCTGTCCTTCTGCAGTTGGGTTCGCATGGCCTCTGGCCACCTGGGCACTCTCCTTTCCTATGCCACCAAAGACAATGACAACAAGCTAGTACTGCATGGCCGAGACTCCCTGGTCCCTGGCTCTATCCACTTTGTGATTGGCGACCCGGTCTTCAGGGAATTGTCCCTGCGTCCACTCCTGGACGGTCAGTGGCACCACATTTGTATCATCTGGACATCCATGGAGGGCAAGTACTGGCTTCACATAGACCGAAGGATAGTAGCTACTGGCTCCCGCTTCAGAGAGGGCTACGAGATCCCTCCTGGAGGGTCCCTTGTGCTGGGTCAGGAACAAGACACTGTGGGGGGTCAGTTTGACAGCTCTGAGGCCTTTGTGGGGAGCATATCTGGCTTGGCCATCTGGGATCGGGCACTGGTCCCTAGAGAAGTGGCAAACCTTGCCACTGGGAAAGAGCTCCCGACAGGTGCCATTCTGACGCTGACCAATGCCACATCCGTGGGTGGATTCGTGCAGAGGGCCAACTGTACCTGTCTGGAGCAATGTCCATAAGGCTGCCACACACGGGCGGCATCACAGCGAAGACCAGCAGGAAAGGCAAGCCTCTGCATCAACACATTCCAAAGCACTCTGGTGCCATCACTGCCGATCTGTGCGCTTGTGCTCTGACGTAGACTCCTGCATGGAGGTTGGGAGGAGATGGAAAACGTGCAATGGACACTGCAACTTTGTTGCTATGGAATTCTTCTTTCGTTTGCTTGGGGTTTTGTGGTTTTGTTTGTTTATTGTTTTCTGAGGCAGGGTCTCAGTCTGTGGTCCTCATGGGTCCAGAACCTGCTCTGCATCCCTTTTGAGGCTGGCCTCAAAGTCATAGCAGTCTGCCTCTAGAGTGCCAAGATTCCAGATGTGAGTCACCAACCCCTCTTCCTTCCTTCCCCCTCCCTTCTCTTTCTGTTTCTCACTGTCTGTAGTCTAGATTGTTTGAATTCATGATCCTCCAGCCCCTTGAGTGCTGAGACCCCTGACATTTTTACAGGCTGCACCTTCAAGGTCGTTTTCACTTCATCGCAACATGCTGTTCAATCACCCGGCTGAGCTGGTGGACAGGAACACTGGGCTTGTGGGGCCTTTCTTCTAACTCACCTCTGCATCCACGAAAAGCTGTCAGGCAGCTGAGAGGTCAGTTCCCGGGGACCCTCTAAAAACTATGCAGGAAGTAGTTGTACCATATTTGTCTCCTCCCTAAAGACTCACGGAAGCTTGCCTATGGATGTGCATGCTCCAGCATTACTCTCCTGAAACAGGCTTAACATTTGCTGGGCGGTGGTGGCACACACCTTGAATCTCAGCACTTGGGAGGCAGAGGCAGGCGGACCTCTGTGAGTTCAAGGCCAGCCTGCTCTACAGAGCTAGTTCCAGGACAGGCTCCAAAAAGGCTTAACATTCTCTCCCCCCCTTAAGGCTTAACATTCTGTTCTCTCTCCCCCTTTCCCAGGAGCCCTGGGCATTACCTGCAGGTCAGCTGGTCATTTTTTTTTTCTATTTTCCTGTGGTAGCTGTTGAAGCTTTCAGAATTACCATTAAACACCCACTAGCAATGCTTTAAAACATAATTTATGAGGCATAATTTTCATATTATAATATGTACCTTTTTGCTGTTGTTGTTATTTGTTTGTTTTTTGAGATAGCATTTCTCTGGGTAACAGCCCTGGCTGTCCTGGAACACCACCTGGAATACCACCAACTTCCAGCTACTATATACCCTTTTAAAATTTTTGAAAGGTTTTAATAAAAGTGCTGAGTTGTGCAACCATCACAATCTAGTTTTATTTCTTTGTTTGCTTGTTTGTTTTTCAAGACAGGATTTCTCTGTGTAACAGTCCTAGCTGTCTCACTTTATAGACCAGGCTGGCCTTGAATTTACAGAGATCCATTTGCTTCTACCTCCTGAGAGCTGGGATTAAAAGCACACAGCAATCTAGTTTTGGATCATTCAGTTGACACCCTCCGCCAACATGATGTCCCTGGCAACTCCGATCTGCTTTCTGCCTGTGGGGTCGCCTGTCCTGAACAATTCAGATAGATATTTGTCCAGTTCTTATATTTCGGCACAGGTTTTGCCATGTTCATTTCTGTTGTGGCATGTGTCCATGCCTCATTCCTTTTTGTGACTGAATTATATCACACAGATTTTTTTTATCCATTCATTAGCTGATGGCCATTTTTTTTTTGCTTTTTAAAAAATAACTGCTATTTATTATGTCAGCATATGAAATGTCATTTAAACTATATTACTATCCATATTTTCATACAGAAAGTCCATTTCACACATTTATAGCATTTAGGGTTGCTTTGCTTTTTGATTCATAGAAGTACAACATTTTATTTAATCTTTGCCCTTTTTATACTGTTTCACCATTTTTATTACTGCTTTAATATTTTTTTAAAAATAATTAAATTGGGAGAGGTTATTAGAGAAATAGCTCAACAGTTAAGAGCACTTGTTACTATTTCAGAGAAACCAGTCTGTTTCCAGAACCCACATGGTGACTCACAATCATCTTTAACTCCAGTTCCAGAGCTTTTGGTGCCCTCTTCTAAACTCTCACGGTAACAGACACATGCATGTTGCATATACATACATGTAGGCAAAACATTCATACACAAGAAACAAATAAACTGAAAAATATTTCTGTTAGCATACAAAGAAATGGGCTTCATT
>PVIU01011263.1:0-18711 GCA_004026605.1 Ondatra zibethicus
CACAGCTGCACGGCTCTGCAGAGAGACTCCCCAGCTGCACGGCTCTGCAGAGAGACTCCACAGCTGCACGGCTCTGCAGAGAGACTCCCCAGCTGCACGGCTCTGCAGAGAGACTCCACAGCTGCACTGCTGTGGGGGCCCTGAGCGCTGTCTCCTCTCCATTGCCCCAGTCAGTCTCACCAGCACTAGAATTTTAAGTGCATGCCACCATGCCTGGCATTTTTACATGGTCTTGGGATCGAAACTACAGCCTCACATTTGCAAGGCAAGTACTTTGCCTACTAGGCTACCTCTCAGCTCCGGGCTCATGTTTCCAGAACATGCCAGTCATCACACAGCGAGGACAAGATGCAGGGATGTGGTAGAGGCTTCTTCACTGCACCAGAGACAGGGAAACAGGGCCTGGGTAACCTTCAAAAGGCTGTCTCCAGCCACCTACTCCCACCAGCCAGAGCCCATCCCCCAGGGTTTCACAGTCACCCACACCATGGCCCTCAGTTGTGGAGCAAGCATTCAAATGATGAGCCTTTGGGGAATGTTTCAGACTCAAACCATAACGTTTGGTATTACATACTTTATAGGCTTGGACATGTTTCTGCTGTTACATTACAGGTCCGTCCTCTGCCCTCTAGGGCCCTTGCTCCACCCACTCACCCCTCCCTGCCACCCTGTAACCTTTCTCTGTCTTTCCCACAGTGTCGTAGTTAGAATCACACAACACATTGTCTTTTCTAAATCGACTTCTTTCATTCAGCAACTGCTTTAAGTTTCCTTTGTCTTTTCATAGCTCGACACCCCCAGTTCTTTGAGCTAAATCATAGTCCATACTCGGAAGGTACCATGGTTTATTTCTCCACTCTTCTGCTTGAA
This sequence comes from Ondatra zibethicus, assembly GCA_004026605.1. NCBI lineage: Eukaryota > Metazoa > Chordata > Mammalia > Rodentia > Cricetidae > Ondatra > Ondatra zibethicus. The sequence goes on from PVIU01011263.1 coordinate 871, forward strand.
GAGCATCTTGGCTGCTTCCAAGTTTATGCAAAGGTGGGTAAACATCTGTAAGCAGAAGTTTTTAACTCCTTGAAAGGCTGAGGAGCTGTAGCTGCCAGATCACAGACAAGAGCATGCTTAGCTCTATAGGAAGCCACTGCTGTCGTGCTATGTGACTGTACCTCCCACATTCCCACAAGTGCCCCGTGAGAGTTCCTGTTGCCTGTGCCTGTCCAGGGCTTGCTGCTGTCAGCCTTCTGCATTTTTTTTAAAAGATTTATTTATTTATTATGCATACAACATTCCTTCCATGCCAGAAGAGGGCACCAGATCTCATTACAGATGGCTGTGAGCCACCAAGTGGTTGCTGGGAATTGAACTCAGGACCTCTGGAAGAGAAGTCAGTGCTCTTAACCTCTGAACCATCTCTCCAGCCCCAGCCTTGTGCCTTCCTGGTAGGTATGTACCTGTCACATGTTTCTGTAAATAAAGTTTTATTGGAACAGGTGTACGTTCATTTGCATATAATCTAAGTTGAATCCTTGGAAAGCATGAGGCCCTAAGCTTAGATCCTAAGTACAACCTGTAACCATGTTGGGGGCAAGGACAGGTGGATCCTGGAGACTTGCCAGCCAGCCAGTCTATCTAAAGTAGTGAGTGCCAAGCCAACTAATGAGAAACCTGGGGAAAATAAGGTAGGCATAGATCCATGAAGATACCTGGCACTGATTCTGGTTTTCACATGCATACACATGGGCACACATCCACAGGTACACATATAGATACATACCTATACCACACCCCATACAAAAACAGCAACAGAAAAGATTCTATGGATCACAAATCCAAAACTATTTACGATCTCGCTCTTTATAAAAAATTCACGTGGTAAAGCCGTATTCTAGAGCCATCCTGATTTTTTTTATTATGTGGTCATGTAGGATTGGCCTCCTGGAGGTTATGTGGTGCATATTCCGGGCCATACATGGAAGCCATGATGAGTACACTGTCCGGCTGAGGAAGGACCAGGCTGAACACACCCCACAATCCTTTGCATAAATTTTACCACCTGTAAATATCAGAATTTGGGTGGTGTTTATGTATGTGGCTGTGTGTACACACCTGCTTAGGTTGGCTTGGCTTTTATTTATTTGTTTTTTGCGGTTTTAAAGCAATTTTTATTACAAAAATATGTGCAAAAATTATTATTGCATGTCCATGTATAAACTCCACATACAATAATTATTTTGATAGACAACATACCATGACACCTGCATGGCTGCCTATTGAAGTTTTGTGCGCTGGCCACACAGAGAATCCTACCACGCACTCGTGGCAATGGCCTGGTTGCTATAACACATTCTCGCCACAAGGGGGAAGAACATCCACGGCCACCAACCAGCTTTGTGATGCATGAATTCTGGTCCCAATTTCTGGTTTCAGAAGCAGATTCCAGACCAGCATCCAAGGTTTTAGGAGGGCCTGAAATTGGGACTGAATGACTGAACTACAAAAGGCTTTTTTGGGGGAGGGGGGAGGTTGAAGTCAAGGCAACCTGCATGCATGGTTTGTTTTGCTGTCTATGAATTCTCTTTCTGGGGACAAACTGTAGCTTACATAGAACATTCCTACAAGAAAATGCAGATCAAGAGCATAGATTGAAGGCGAAGGGATCAGATTTCAAATGCTCAAAAGCAAGAATTCTCCACACACACAGAAAAAGGTGAATCCCTGCAAGGGCTAACAGGCTCCTTATGAACTCTTAAACAATAGAATCTCCTTTTCACTGGGCAGTACACACCGGGCAAAACGAACAGGTCACTTGAAAGGATGTAGTCTGGGGGCAACAGAAGGCTCTCTCTCCTTTTGGGGATACTTTTGCACATAGAGGAATGTCCAGTGATGTATGCAAGCAGTGGTCTAGTCCACACCAAACTGCACCTGGCTTACTAGTCTTCCTCCTAAAGTCAATGGTGCCAGCATCTCCCTGGTTACCTTCACCAGGAGCTGGCTATATGGACACCCTCTCCCAGGCTGTCCTCTCTTGATGGTTTCCTGTCTTTGGCTGTTAAACAGTGGGCAATAGCCACATCTGCACCAGTGTCCTCTAAACACACCCACACTGTTACCCTAAATTCCCAGGATATGAGTGATGGACCAGAAGGTATGCATGCTACAGATTTTAATTATGCCCATTGTCCTTAATAACCTACATAATAACAGGTGATGCCCATGAGCTGTCGTGATGTGTGGGCACTGTTCTGAGTGCTGTGAGCACCTGGAGAGATGGCACTGTGAGGAGGTCCGCTCAACCATCTTTTCTCAACTCCAAGCAGTGAAACAGAATATCTGCATAATTTTCATCAGCATTTATATTCCTATTATCTGCAGAAAAGACATCATGGAGTTGAAGGCTTAGTTGAGTGTTAGCATGTGCCTAGCATGTGCAAGGTCTACCCAACATATAGGAAGGAAAGAAAGGAGGGGTGGAGGGAGAGAGAGGAGGGGAGAAGGGAGGGAGGGAGGGAGTGGGGAGAGAGAGGAGGCAGGGAGGGATTCTGAGCTGTGCTCAATGTTGAAAGTCTTCTGAATACTGAGGAAGTAGGTAGTTTATCATAGGGCCATATCCCCGCTCTTGTTTTTTATCATTTATCATTCTCGACTCGATATTTTCCATGAAGAACCTTTCAGTTTTTAAGAACTGATCCCTTTCTCCCACCTTCCCCACTCTGTGTGTCCCTCCCTCTCCCATCCCTTCCCCTATCATCTCTCTGAAATTTTGTATCATGTTAAAAAAGATTACTAGATCTGTAATTATCAAAATGAATCTTCGTGGGGATGAGAAGGTGCTCAATGGGTAAAGCACTTGCTGTACCTTCTGAGGAGTCTGAGTTTGGATCCTTGGCACAAAAAAATCTGGCATAGCACTGTGTGTCTATACTTCTGGTGCTAGAGAGGCAGATAGGCAAACCTCCATGACTTGCTGGAGAGATGACTGAGCAGTTAAGAACACTCTGTCACTATGAGGAGCAGGCTTTGGTGGCCAGCATCCGAGTCACAAGACCTGGGAAGTCCAGCACCGAGGAGAGCAGAAACAGGAAGACTGCTGAGGTGCTGTTTTCCAGCCTGCTGAAGAGCAAGCCCAGGACTCAGGAAGAGACCCTGCCTCGGTGGAACAGGCGGGAGCAATGGAGGAAAACATCAAATGCTCTGTGCTTGAACAGGCATGTGTCATACACTCATAGACATGGACACAAGTAGATGGCAGGATGGATGAGAGATAGATAGATAGATAGATAGATTGATAGATGATATAAAAATGAATAGATAAAGTGATATATAGATAGATAGACAGACATAGAGATAGGTGGATGGATAGATGGATAGTTAGAGGGAAGGATAGATAGATAGATAGATAGATAGATAGATAGATAGATAGATAGATGGATAGATAGGTAGATAGAGAGATGATAGATAGATAGATGACAGACAGACAGACAGACAGACAGATAGATGATAGATAGATAGATAGATAGATAGATAGATAGATAGATGGATGATATAAAAATGAATAGATAAAGTGATATATAGATAGATAGACAGACATAGAGATAGGTGGATGGATAGATGGATAGTTAGAGGGAAGGATAGATAGATAGATAGATAGATAGATAGATAGATAGATAGATGATAGATAGGTAGGTAGATAGATGATAGATAGATAATAGATAGATAGATAGATGGATAGATAGGTAGATAGATAGATAGATGATAGATAGAGATAGATAGATGACAGACAGACAGACAGATAGATGATAGATAGATAGATAGATAGATAGATAGATAGATAGATAGATAGGTGGATGGGCAGAAAGATAGATAGGAATAGATGGGTTAGGGTAGATAAATAGATCCCCTCTTTAGAACTCTATTGTGGACAACTGTCAGAGTTCTTTCCATGTCAACTCTGGCCTCCATACATGCCTACAAGGTTGTGGGGTGTGTGCACACACACAGGGAAGTTTTTGTGTCTGTTCTCTCTATGCTCTGTTGGCTTATTTGAGTCTCTTTCCATTGGGAACTGGCCTTGCACTGAGTGGTGATGACACGTTCCTCCTTCACAAGCGACTCAAGATTCCCATCCATGCCTGAGGGATCCTTTCTCCGCCAGTGTGAAATCTCCTCTTCCTTCTCTAATGTTTCCAGACTGTATAGGATCCCGTCGGTCTGTCTGCCTGCTCCAGTGCCAGAGGGAAGCGTTTTCCACTGCTACAGCTTCACAGTCTGCAAACAGCTCCTACTGACTTCTTTACTTTTTTTCTTGGAGTTTTCTTAGATTTTCATGTGTGTTCCATGTAAGTTCTTTCTGGACTTTGCGGGACACTCTTGATGTTTCTTGAGTAAACCTAAGTCTGTTTTCTGAATTGAGATGTATTTAACTAGCATACTAGGGACACAGGCCCATTTCCATCCAGCCAGCTTTAAAAAATCAGGTGGAATAATAATTTAACTGATATGTATCCCTTACCTATAGAGATGAAATCATTCTGTTGAGAATTCTGTGATAAATCACAGTAGTGGGTTTCTGAATATCAAACAATATTTCTGTAATTTTTTAATCATTGTGACAGGATGGCACTATTTAGCTTAGGCTGGCATTGAACTTAGAATCCTCCTGCCTCTGTTTCTTGAGAGTTGAAGTACAGGCATGAGTGCCTACGCCTGGCTTCCTCCATAGTTTCCTTGAGGGTGTTGGGGAGTGAACTCAGGTTGCTATGTATACTAGGAAGCTAGGAGTGTGTCCCCAGCTCCACCCACGGCCACCACAATCCATTGGTTCTGCAGAGTGTGTCCCCAGCTCTGCCCATGGCCACCACAATCCACATACCTTAACATGGACATCAGGAGTAGACACAGACAGTCCTGAACTGTCAGCACAGCCCAGGTTGGCCCCTCAGGCCCTTTGCACGCAGCCCAGTGTGCCCCCTCAGACCCCTTTCCATGATCTTTCTCCCACCTTGGCAACCATGGCTCCACTTTCTGTCCCAATGGTATTGTCTTTTCTACAAGTCTCATCTAAATTGCCCAGCAGTGTGTGGTCCTTAGTGGCTGTATCCATGCACTCAGTGTGATACTTCTGAGGTCCCTGCATGTGTATTTCTGAACAGCATTCCTCTGTGAGGATATTCTACACATTGCAATCTGCTTCACTGCCTCCAACTTGGGCTATAATTACTATAATTAGCATTCTGCAAGTGCTTGTGTGGACATGCTTAGGAGAGGAATTAGCTATGAGGTATTCACTTAACTGTATAAGAAATTGCTAAGTGGGCTGGAGAGATGGCTCAGAGGTAAAGAGCAATGGCTGCTCTTCCAGAGGTCCTGAGTTCAATTCCCAGCAACCACATGGTGGCTCTCAACCATCTGTAATGAGATCTGGTGCCCTCTTCTGGCGGGCAGGCATACATGCAGGAAGAACCCTGTATACATAATAAATGAATAAATTTTTTTAAAAAAAGAAATTGCTAAGTTATTTTCTTTCAAATGCTTTAACAGCAACCTAGGGGAGTTACTGTTTTGTTTTCTTCTAATTTAAATTATTTTATGTGTATAGGTGTTTTGCCTGCATGTATGTCAGTGTATCACATATGTGCTTGGTGCTTGTGGAGGCCAAAGGAGAATGTCAGATCCTCTGGAACTGGAGTTACCTGAGCAAAGCCCCGATTCCAGCCAAGCTCACACTGAGCAAGGCCCTGATTCCAGCCAAGCTCACACTGAGCAAAGCCGTGATTCCAGCGGGGCTCAGATTGGACCCATCTTTTGCAAAGACATCGCCTGTTCATATGCTTGAACACTTGGTCCCCAGCTGGTGGCGCTCTCTTGGGAGGCTGTGGAATCTCTGAGACACAGGCCTAGTTAGAGGATCCAGGTCACCAGGGGCAGGCCTCTGAAGGTCCTCCCCGTCTCCACTTCCTGTTTAGCTGTCACTTCCTGGCCAGTCAGGAGGAAATGAGTCCCACCACAAAGTCCATTACCATAGGCCATGTGTTAAACCATGCCTTCCCTGCCCAAAAGGACCAAAATAAACCAACCCCCATCGAGCTGTTTCTACCAGGGATTTGGTAGAGACGAGGAAAGGGACCAGTGCACCATCCAGCCCGTTAACTGCACCCTGTGCATCCCTTCCAGAGCTGTCTTGAAGCCACTGTCTCTAGCATGGTGGATTATCCCTCCAGACGGCCAACTGGCTTCTCTGTCCTGTTCTGACCCTCTTCACACACTCTTTAGCAGTCAGAGCAACCCAAGACTGGTGAGCGCTCATGATCTGAGCATTCGTTTCAAGTGGGCTCAAGCAATGACCACACCCAGCCCTACAGCAAATGCCAGCCAGACAGAGCATCGCCCTGGGGTTTCCTGACTGAACAGGACTCATATTAGCACCCTTTGCCCAACTGTTTCTTCACGGGTTTGCTGAGAGACGTAGTCTTGCTGGAAGCGGCGCTTCATTTGGGAAAGGTTTTGAGCGCTCATAGCCTTGCCCCGCTTCCAGGCCACACACCCTGTCTCTGCTTCTTGCTTGTGATTGGAGACGGGGACCCCTCTCTCTCAGCTTCCTGCTCCAGCCACCGGCTGTCTCTCTGCCTTTATGGACTCCCCTCTCTGGAACCATAAGTCCAGACAAACTCTTCCTGAAATTGCCCCTGGCTGTGGCACGGTACTGCAGCACCAGAAAGGTGGAACATTGAGAGCTGGTCGGGCTCCCTCTCGTCCCTGTCTGGATCATGGACTGAGGTGACATCAGTGGTTAAGGGTTGGAAACCTACATCATCATAGGTGAGTTATAAAATCCTGGGCATCCTCAAGGGACTTTGCCACCCACCCTAAAGCATATGATGTGTCTGTAGTCGTATATGGCATAGTCTTCTCCGTGAGAGGTGGAATTACAGCCCGCTTAATGCTGACATAAGGAGATGACATTGTGTGTCAAGTTGACAAGGGTTGGACTTGTGATGGCTAACACTGGCTGTCAACGTGACTAAAGTCCAGCCTGCCTGACACTCCTGTGAGGGGTTTTCTTGATCATATTATTTGAAGCAGGAAGATGGCCCACATCTGGGCCATACCTTCTGGTGGTAACCCAGTAAGAAGACATGGAAAAGGCACACTTTGGTTTTTGCCTGCTTGCCTTCACGCGTGTTGGCAAGTCCACCTACCCTACTGCCTTGGCGTTTCATCACCAATATTAGAGGTAGCAGCTCTCCAGCAATTCTCCAGGCCCTCGGTGCCAGGTCAGAACCGCTCTGAGCAATGACAGGACCTTGGCCTCTCCAGTGTGGGACGGCCATTGCTGGACTACCCAGATCACATCCTGTGAGCCTCTGTGAGACCCCTTCCCTGCACGCTGTCCTTCCATCAGCCGCTCCTCTAGCGAACCCTGGCCAGTGTACTCATCAGCTCCTCCTAGGGGTCCCCGCATGCTGTCCTGGGCCTGTTCCTTCCTGCTGCATGTCTTCATCCAGGAGACTGTCAGAGAGGAAGCTGGTGACTCTTGGCCATGGGTCTTCCTGTCCCTGTGACAATGGGCCTCTGTTGCGCTTGGACATTGGCCCTGTGACAATGGGCCTCTGCTACACTTGGGCAGTGGCCACACCCACAACAGAGCTATGCAAGATAGGGCCATGCAGGAACCATCCAGCTTGGACTGGCCAGCCAGACTCAGAGAGAATGACCCAGTGTATCACTGGTTTCCCATGCACCCTGCAAAGGGCTACAGGCTTCCTAGGACCTGCATTTAAAAAAAAAAAAAAACAAAAACAAAAACAAAAATCCAAAGAGTCCTTTGCTTTGGACCTAACAAGCCACAGACAGCTGGCGCTGTCTCACGTGGCACAGAGGACTCACTCAGACCTTCTGCTGCTCTTAAGAAGAGAAGTCTTCACTTGCAGTTTTGCTTGGGCTTGCTCTGCAGTGCTCGGAGTGCCGCCTGGGCACATTGGGGCTGTGGCCTGCGGGACAGAGCCTGTCATCGTCTTCTCTCCCCTCTGGGGCAGCCCCTTGAATTTGCCTCCTGGGAGTCAAAGCCAAGACAAGCTCATGGATGGTGAGTAGTGGGAGCGACTGCCCTCATTTATTTCATACCAGTAAACAACAGGTGTCAGTGGGCACGTCCCGCCACAGGATGTATTCATCCTTTAAAATACAACCTAGTTTACTGTCACCCTAAATAGACAAAGCACACGGACTGCATCATCGACATAGTTAGTTTCTTTCAAGTTGAGAGTACGCTGGCTTGAAAGCAACTGAATGTCTGTAGCTCTTAGCTGGGTAGATTTTATTCTGTATTTGAATATATAACAGCATTCTAGCAATTTCCAGGAAGTCCTATGGGTTTATATATGCATTTTAAGTTTAAATAAATTCTCACACTAATCAAAATTTACTGTATTCTTATAGGGCTGATTTGCTATTTAAAAAAAGTAGTAATTGTGAGATTTTCCCCCTTGTGTTCCCTCAAGGTCTCAAACTATTTATTCGTCCAGCAGCGTAGAAATGCTTCCAAGAGCTGCAGTTACAAGAGTCTAATCTCATTGGTCCTGGGCTTTGATTGTGGCTAGAAGAGTCACATTTAAATCGTCCTTTATATAAGACAAGTAAGAGCATCCACTCATTCTGCCAAGGAACTCTGATTTGAAACAAAACTCTGACGTTGTGCTTTAGAAAACTGAGATAGCAGCAAACAAATGTCCAGGGGGTGGTATGAGACCCATGTGGTGGACCTGCAGACTGAGGTGAAGCCAACAAAGTCACTTGGGGGATGTGGCTTCTCTGGCTTCCTCGGCAGAGAACAGTTTTGAGTTAAACAGCAGCTGAGATCTTAATCTTCCCATGGACAGGAGCTCACAATGTCTTTGCCCAGAACCAAAGAGACCAGAAAAGGCAACTTGTACTTTTTTGCTTGTGAAAACTAACTTATTTTTAAAACTAAACTAAGTACATATTGCATAAGTGCACAAAGTCTATTTCACACCCCCAGTTCCCTTCTCTCGGGGCAACCAGGGGCACTCATTTCTTGTGTATTCTCCCAGTTATACTGCGGTGGCTTGGAGGAGTGGTCATCAGTGCTGCTGGGAGCTGGTGGAACCTAGTAGGAGGACATTAGGTCATTGGAAGAGCGACCTTGACGGGGACTCTGGAAATCCAGCAACCCGTTCTCTTTCTTGGCCACCATATGGAAAGCCCCTTCTTCCTCTACACACTCCCTCCACGCATGCTGCTCTGTCACAGACATGGAAACAGGGGGACCAAGTGACCATGGGTGAAACCTCTGCAACTCTGGGACGAAATGGCCTTTGCTTTTCATAAACTCATTCACCTCAGGAATCTGCTACAGGGAAGGGAATCTGGTTAAGTATGTACGCTCATAAACTATGGGCAAATCAATGCACCCACAGGTTTCTACACTATGTCTGTTTTAGCTTAGTTTTCACTGATTAATGTTTAGATCTAAAAATCTCTTCAGGGATTCTCTGCGTGGAAATTCCACATGTACTTCACCCTCACTTGGGCTGTAATGACTTAGTTATCCAGGAGTTCCTTGAGAGCCTTGGAGGACTGGCTCCAGGGTTCCCACAGTTAGAGAATCTATGAATGCTTAAGTCATTTATGTAAAATAATATAAACTTTGAAAATACCCTATGCACAGTCTCCTGTGTGGCCAGTTGTAACTCTACACAAACAGTTGTCACAATGTACTGTTTAGGGACTAACAGGAGGAGCGAGGCCCTTAGGCGCTCAAGGCAGGCTCAGCGTTTCCTTTGCACATAGTTCCTACACGGCTGGTTCAGTCTGCGGATGGGGCCCCGCCAATCCAGGGGCCCCATTCTGCAGTTCAAACCTGTACTAGAGCATCCTTAGGACAAGCTGCTGGGGACAAGTGGCAGGGTCAAAGGTGAGTGCGTCTTGAATGTCAATAGAGCCTGCCAAGAAGCCTTCTGTATTGATAGGATAGATTTGTGCTTGACAGCAGGGCCTTGTTACCACACACACACACACACACACACACACACACACACGCACGCACGCACGCACACACACACACACACACACACACACACGCACACACACATACACACATACACACATACACACACACACACACATACACACACACACACGCACACACACATACACACATACACACACACACATACACACACACACACACACACACACACACACGGAGTTCTGAAGCGGCACAAGCTGATGAAAAAGGTTCCATTTTTATTTACACTTCCCTCATGGTGACGTTTTCCTTTACATCGAAGGTCTTTCTTCTTTTTCCTGTGATCTGATTGCACATTTTCCTGCTGAGATTTTAGATTTTTTTCTTCTTTGAGGACTGAAGGCTGATGAGACAATCGGTAGTATAAATGGCAGTTTCTACAGCTTGCCACTCATACATTTTTAAGCTTTAATTTTTCAGTTATGTGTTGATGAATGCGTCTCTGTGCACGGGATCCCTGGAGTTGAGAGCCATCTGACGTGGGTGCTGGGAACTGAACTCGGCTCCTCTGTGACAGCAATACACATTCTTACCCACTGAGCCATCTCTTTCGTCTCCTGTATTTTGGTTTTCTGATATGCGAACACATTTAAACAATTTTAAGTGTGGTTAAATTTGATGATGATTTTGAGGAGTGTGGCACATATGTCGGCAGGTTCTCACTTTGCACACAGGAAGCCTCCGAACGCTGTCCTGAGCACTCGCTCCTCCGTGGTTTTGGATACGGGCCTCCACTCTTAGCCCAGGACACTCTGTCTCATCTGGCCTTTCTGTTTCCCAGTGATCAAGTGGAAACCCCAGGATGCTTTCAATCAGACCCAGTCCAGCTCCTTCTTGTGTGACCCTGTGGAGGGGAGGAACAGCACCAATTCTACCAGGACCCTGAGGCTGCCAGACGCAGCCAGTGCCACCTGGTACATCCTCACCATCATCGGCATCTATGGTGTGATCTTTGTCTTCCGGCTGGCCAGCAACATCCTCAGGAAAAACGAGAGGTCCTTGGAGGACATTTATTATTTAAACTTAACTTCTGAACTCAAAAGGAAAGGGTTTCAGAGCAAGGTGGCTAAGTGCTCCCTGATCATCCACAATACAGCTGCCCTTCAGCCTCAACAAGATGACCCAGAACCAAAGGGTGAGGGTGGCAGGCTCCACACGGGAACCCAGGTGGTCCCTTGAAAGTCAAGCAGGAGAACCTGCCAACATCAGTGTGGGACATAGGGACTCTTGTCCAGGATATATGGACCCTGCCAGGAAGTATGTATGAGATGCCTGACAACAAATTACAACAGAATTGAAAAAATTGATTGATGTATCATAGGGCAGGCAGGAAAAGAGATGCATGCCATCCAGCCTCAACATTCATGCGGTAAGCAGACACTTCTGAAAACTCGATACCGTGGAAGAGGTCAGCCACAGTGGTTTGTCACATCTGCTGTGCCACATGCTCACAAAGCCTGGAGCTCTTTGGAGAATATGAACACTGCCATTGTCCCTTGTCAGGAGGGTGCTGTCTGAGCCCCAGTGGGAGTCCTCCTGCTTTGTGAAAGGCCATTGTCACCTTCCACACACGTGGCCCCAGTTTGTTCAGGCACGGACCAGTCTCACCAGTACATAGGCAGCTGGGAGCCGGCTTCTCTCCAGGCCAGGCAGGTCCTTTGTCCCACAGCCCCTACTTACAAATATATGTCACACAGAGGTACCCTGAAAAGCTTAATTAGTAAAACCACACATAAAACGGGCCAGCTCGATCCCACACTGCCTCGCACTAGGGCCAGACAAGATTTCTGTCAAGGGTGAAGCTGATCAGCCCCCGGAGGGGCAGGACAAAGGCTGGCCCCTCTCATAATCCAAGTCTCCAGGGGTCCAAGAAAGAACCCCGAGGTTTATAAGGACTTGGAGGACACAGGCCATGTTGCTTAGTTCTACACGTGACCAAAACACTTGGGAAAGAATAACTTCAAAGAGAAAGGATTAATTTGGAATCCCAGCTGGAGAGGGTTTGGCCAGAGTCACCTAGGCACTTGGACAGAACATCATGGTGGCAGGACGCTCCTACCCTGTGTGCCCTGTTGCAGGTAGGATGCAGAGAGAAGAGACTGGGGACCAGACAGAACCTACAGAGGCACACCTCCTGGGACCCACTTCCTCCAAAGTTTATATACATCGTGTCTGAGAATGCACCATCATCTAGGGATAAAATTTACAAAATACGAGTCTGTGGAAGGGGGAACACTTCACACGTAGACCAAACCGCAACACAGACACACCTTGGACCTGGCAATGGGCCATGATGGAGTATGTCGTTCAGTGTAAACTCAGAGCAGACACATGGGCCAAAGGCACACGTGGGCTAAAGGGGTTCTGTGGGAAGGGTACAGGGGCCATTAAGTCTACATTGGCAACCATTAACCCTTTAAGGTACAAAAGAGGGAGGGATCTAGTTTGAAGGGTCTTATGCAGTGCTAATGCAATGACACACACCAGCCTTGACCACTTGCTCACAGATGCCACAAAGGAGGTTCAAGGAGCAGAGACCCAGAGAAGCTAAGCCATTTGTACACTGTCACACAGCCAACAGAAGATTCAGGGCGAAGTCTATCAGATGTTGAAGCCCTGTGATGTTTCTATTACATCTTCCTAGTTTGCTTTTTGTTACTATAATAAATGCCATGACCCTTTTTGGGACCCTAGTTTACTTGGATGTATACCTTCCTAGGCCGGGATGGAGTGGGGAGGGCCTTGGACTTCCCACAGGGCAGGGTACCCTGCCCTCTCTTAAGGATGGAGGGGGAGGGGAAAGGGAGGAAGGGTCAATTTTTGAATGGAAAAATAAAAAATTTAAATAAATAAATAAATAAACGCCATGACCAGTGCAACTCGGGGGAAGAAAGGGTCTTTTTCGGCTTACACTTCCAGGTCACCGTCTGTCACTGAGAAAAGTCGGGGTAGGAACTCAAGAGGGAACTGATGCAGAGGCCACGGAGGAACACTGCCTACCAGCTAGCTAACTCCCTGACTCACGCCCTGGCTCTGCTCATTTAGCCTTCCTACACAGGCCAGGCCCCACCTTTTAGGGATGGTGCCGCCCACGGTGGGGTGGGTCCTCCTATATCCATTGTCAACAAGATGGCTCCTCCTAGCCCTGGACTCAGGCTAGTCTCTGCTGTGGGACAATGGTTTGTACCCTGTCAATTGTATTTTAACAAAACAATGATTGGCCAGTAGCCGGGTGGGAAATAGAGGCGGGGCAATGAGAATTCTAGGAAGAGGAAAGTTCTTTCTGCAGTCGTGACCTAGCCACAGAAGAAGCAAGATGTGATTGCCTCGCTGAATAAGGTACCAAGCCACGTGGCTAACATAGACAAGAATAATGGGCTAATATAGGTTATGAGAGTTAATAAGAAGTCTGAGCTACTAGGTCAATCAGTTTATAACTAATGTAGACTTCTGTGTGATTTCTTTGGGACTTAACGACTGCGGAACCGGGCAGGACAGGAACCTCAGTCAACAAGTCTCATCTGGGCACTCTTCAGAGAACTCTATTCTAGGCCTGCCCTAGAAAGCTAAAGCTAAATAGGACACATTTTTGTCCCCATAACTGTTCTCCTTCCAGGTAGGTAGTAAGGAGATGGCATCAGCAGGCTGGTAGTTCGCAGCTCAGAAAGGGGTGGGGTGAGCAGAGCAATGTCTGTCCCATTCTGTCACCTCTGTCTAAGCTCTCACAAGGAAGGCTAAGGAATGACTGCAGCATTTGAAGGTCGCTAGTCAAGTGATTGTGTGGCCATGGAAAGTCAAGCGAACGCCTTTCTGTTTCTAGAAAAAGAACCATAACTATTAGGAAGGATGGCCCCAAAGCCCAAGCTCTCCATGGTCCAGCTCAGTCTGAGTCTGCTGAGGCTGTCTGTAGAGGAAAGATGGCTGAACATAGCTCAGTTCACGCCTTGGTGATGTCATGGGAATACAGGAGGGAGCTAGTATATAGCAGGGACCTGGACCCAGTTTTCCTACAGCAGCCTGGTTGGAGCAACACTGTGTTGGAGGATGAGCCCACAATCTGGAAGGTATTGCCTATGATAGCAAATTCCACCCACCTCACCAGGCATGCTTCTCCCAGCCCCAAGGGGCAGGGAGCTGCCACCCCCTCCCCCTGGGAACCCAGAGACCTACACAAGAAACAGAAGTGTGGTTACAACAAGCTGGAAGCAGATTAGAGGTTCTCAAACGACACTCCATAGAGGGTCCTTGTGGCCACTGTGAGCATTAGGGGAAACTAACTCATTCTTTACCTTGTATTTGAATGACTACATATCCACGTGAATGAAGAGAAATTTAGTTATGTTTCTTTTAAAACTAACCTGAGTTGCTAGGAACTGTGGCTGTCTGCTCTGCCTGTCTGCTTCCAAGGGTCCCTGTCCCTGACAAGACCTTATTCTAAGACCTCCAGTCTTAAAGGTCACTCGGAGGCCAATAAGATCTCATGCTAAGGTCAGAGTGCACCTGGCTGGGGATGCTGCTCCTGGCAGAGCCTGGATAAACTGTCTGCCCTTGCTCTCCTCCCTTGAGATCTCAGAGAAGCTCGATGAGAAAATTTCTGCCTCTACCGAACAGGGAGCCAAAGAGGCTGAAGAGATGCTCATCACCCAAACTAGTATTTCCAACTCCTAGGCCAGGCAGCTGGGAACGCCATGAGAAGAGGCCACGGAACGGCTGCAGGCCTGAGGAAGGCATCCTCACACTAAGGTCGGTTGACAGGACATTCATGAGGGTTGTGTGTACACCTACAGGCTAAGGTACTTACAGTCTCACATGCGTCTACACACAAAAAGACACATACATGTCCACATCCATGTGTGCATGTGTACTCTCATCTCCACACACAGACATGTACTCACATATATTAACACATCCCCAAATATATGCATATACAGATGTATATACATCTATATATCATACACATCACATGCACATCCTTACACACATGGATACTCCCATGCTCTTATGGGCTCATAGGAAAGAGAAAGATCGAATCTCTGGTGGCTGAGCCAGAGCTCCTACAGAGCCCAGCTCTGCTGTTCTCCGTGTGACATCAGGGAGAGGCCCTGAAGATGCGAGGATGCTCCCTGTCCTGACCAATGATCCTCATTCTGGAAAGCACACAAGGGTTTCCTTTTAAAATGTCATCTGTATGGGGAAGCAAGCGACCAAGGAGTTTGCTCTCAGTTGAGAAGAGAAGGGAGGGCACTTGGCCTCTCTCTGTCTGCTTTGTAAACGGGGTGATGGTGTTTATTTCAATAACATGGGCCACAGGGATTGATTAGTAGATAACAGGTAAAGGGGAGAGAGCCAGTCCCAGGACTGACCCATTGTTTTCCAGTCACTAGCAGCTGGGCCTACACAGCTGTATGGTGATCTCCCATGACAGAACCACTTTCTTATTGGAAATATCAGCCCAGGAGCACATTTGGGGAGACTGGAAGGATCCAGCAGTCAGTCACACACACACACACACACACACACACACACACACACACACACACACAGACGGGAGGTGGGGAGGGAGGGAGGCAGGGCTGTCTACAGAGCTATAAGTTTGGTTTGTTCTCAGGACCTCTTCCTTCTTGTCAAAAGTCAGACCCACAAGGGGTAGGGATAATGCCACCAAAGGAGCCACCGAGGGAGCCAGGCAAGGGCAGATGTCCTCCAGTCTATGATTGGAAGAGGCTCTTGGTTAGGAAACCTGTAAGGTTCTTGGGTCAACTGGTCCCCTGAAAGTGTCTTGTAGGGGCTGGATGAGCCGGAGCTGGCTCGGAGAGGCTCAGCCCAGCAGACTCCAGTGCCCAGGCAGTGGGCCACAAAGGCTTGGACCTGAGCAGTCCCGCAGGGTGACCTCCCTGCCCTGCTGTGCTGCCCCTGGGAGCCCCAACAGTGCATAGCTCAGTGTGGTTTGATTAAATCAGTAAGTGTTGTGGCTTCCAAACAGTAGGGCTGGGGCTGTGCAGTGACAAGCTAGCCACAGTACATATCTGTTTATAGTGATAGCTGCCTGGGGCTTAGTGGGGATTTTTTTGTGTTTTGTATGACTAGTTTCTAAGTACTGTGACCTCTGAGTGACACTCAGCAAAGCTCCGGGATCCCAGGGGTCCTCCCAGGAGTCCTTCCTTGACTGGTTTACCTCAACCCCAAGTCCTATCTTGCTCTAACATATCCCCAAAGGCAACTGAATTTGTGCATTTTATAGTAAATTCTTATTTTCATTTTTTTATCAGATGCACCCACCATGAAATGCTAACTTGCTTATTGAACTGGTAAGAAACAAGACATATGAATACCAAGTAGCAAAGACCACAGCCTTTATGAGGGCAGCTGGGTACGGTTTGGCCTGGCCCTTCCTCCGCCATCCTTGTAGATGCGAATCTGCACACTTAGTGTGGGGATTGACAGCACAGTGTACCAAGGGGGGAACTGTGGTGGGGGGCCTGCTCAAAACAAGGAGAAAGGAAGGAAAGGAGGGAGAGAAAGGAGGAGGAAGGAAGACTCACGGAGACAGAAGGACCAGAACAGAAAGCAGGCACGCGGGGCAGAGCTTCTATGTCACCCTAGTACTCTGACAGCTCCTGAAAGCTCCCCCACTCCCGGTAGCCACACAGGGGGTGGCCAAGCCTCAACACAGCCTTTGTGAAACATTTCATATCAGCCCTCTAGCTCTGGGAGACCTGAACCAGCAGGGGGTACTGTCCTTCCTCAGGTCTGTTAAAGGACAGACTGACCACTTGGTACCCAGGATGTGCATGGACAGCATCAACACAGGGAGGCCTAGTGACTTCACTCTGGGCAAGAGCTGTCCCTTGAGCTATGACTTCATTCACACAGGCAGCCACCTGTCCATCTCCCCCCACCCCATCTACTCTCGCTGACTTGTGGTCACCATTTTGAGTCTCTTTAACCCCACCACCCCCTGCATAGAGTCTGAAGCCTCCATAGAACCATCAGATTCATGTCCCCTGGAGTCTAGGAAAGTAGTGGAACACAGTTATTTAACGATACCTTCTAAAGCGTGCTTTAACAATAGA
The DNA here is from genome assembly GCA_004026605.1 of Ondatra zibethicus. NCBI lineage: Eukaryota > Metazoa > Chordata > Mammalia > Rodentia > Cricetidae > Ondatra > Ondatra zibethicus. Next base: position 17,986 of record PVIU01011263.1, read on the forward strand.
TATCGTTCAGGGAGGAGATTATTGCTGGAGTGGGATTTTACTGCGGCACAGCCTCTGCAATCAGAAGAGAGACAGAGAAGTCCCAACCAGAGGGGTTCTCTGTCTAACAGAGCCTCCCAGGGTCCTTGCTGAAGACAAACAAAGGAATAGATGCCGCTTGGGAGATGGTGGACAATAAACCTGATGACATCTGTGGAACGGGGTGGTTTCCACTAACACTGAACTTCACAGGCAGCGTGCACATGGACCTCACAAAACTGAGGGAAACTGAAATGTGGTCAGGCCACAGGCCTGTAGAAGTGCCTACCTCTTCCTCAACCTGAAGGAAAGTCCACTGGTGGGGAACCTCCTCTAGACAATGGCTTTTGAGAGGCTGGACCAGGTTGGGCGCGGCTTCGGGTACCAAAAAGTGTGCCTGCCCACTCCCTCTCTCTCTCCTCGATGCTGGGTTTGATTCTGTTTCCCAGTTCATATGGAGGCCTGTGATCTGCGAGTCCCCCCTAAATAAAGAACTCTTTATTACACTCAAGTCAGAGCTAGCGTGGGATTATTTTGTTCGCGTTCGCCGTCAGGCCACAACTCCTGAAGCTCTGTCTCTGCTGAAATTCAAGCCCCTCTTCACAGGGGTGCCATCTTGGGGTCTCAGGCTAGGACCTACCCCGTTCCTCCAGTCTCCCTCCCGCTGTGGCCCGAGTACTGTCCCTTCTGCAAGGACTCTTCCTACAA
>PVIU01011263.1:18811-65691 GCA_004026605.1 Ondatra zibethicus
AGGAAGAAAGGAAGGAAGGGAGAGGAAGGGAGGGAGGGAGGGAGGAAGGAAGGAAGGAAGGACGGACGGATAGACAGAAGGAAGGAAGGGAGGAAGGAAGGAAGGGAGGAAGGAAGGAAGGAAGGAAGGAAGGAAGGAAGGAAGATTTCTCCTGGTTTGTTAAGGGGAGGACTATTGCATCTCAACACCAATCAACTTCCCTTGCGTATTTACTTCCTACTAATGTACACGGATTACACAAAATGACAGGTACCTTATAACACTTTGGTACGTCTGTAATGTCCTCTGTATCTCCTTGCCCAGGCACTGTCTGGATTTACAGCCTTCCTCCCACGTGAATTTCTTACTCCCCAACACTCTCCTATTTTAGGTCTTTTGTTTTCTGTGTATACTCGGGGAATGTGACACCTGTCTCCCCAGTCTGTCTTAGTTAACATGGTTCTCCAGTTCCACCCATTTCCTGCAAACCTCATGCTTCATTCTTCAAAAAGAAATTTTGTATGTATGTATGTATGCATGTATGCATTTATGTGCTCATGTGGGTGGGTGCCAAAGCAGTCATGTGACAGGAGTCGGTCCTCGCCTTCCACTACGCGGGCTCCAGGCTGGCCTGCTTGGCAGCAGGTGCTTTTACAACCTGTGCCAGTTACTTTTCTGCTGCTCAGAGAAGACACCATGACCAGATTCTTACAGAAGGAAGGAAGGGTTTGTTTCGGTTCACTGTCCCAGAGGAGTAAGAGTCCATCATGATGGGGAGGCATGATGGTGCTGGGCAGCAGGAGCAGGAAGCCGAGAGCACACCTCCAACAGCAAGCAGGAAACAGAGAGAACAAACCGGCAATGGCACAAGGCTTTTAATTTCAGTGCTCAGCCCCAGTGACATGGTTCCTCCAGCAAGGCTGTGCCATCTAAATCTCCCCAACAGCGTCATCAACCAAGTATTCAAATATCTAAGACCATAAGGGGAATTCTCATTCAAACCACTACACACCTTGAGCCATCTTGCTTGGCCCAATTTCATTCCTTCTACAGGGTGAATAACATTCCATTGCCTGGACGGGGGACAAACGTGTGTGTGTGTGTGTACGTATATGATATTTTCTTTATCTACTCATCCACAGAGTCTGGTTACCATGAAGAGCCATAATAAACATGGTGTTCAGGCATCTTTCTGTGTTACATTTGATTCCTTGTTTATTTACGTGGGTGGTTGATGCGGTGTCAAACACACACATGGAGGTCCACTTTCAGAGATCAAACTTGTGAGCAGGATGAGAGAATATACATGATGTGTTTCATGTTTGCGCAGGTATATACACCTGATTATATTTTCACATAGAAATTACAGGAGAACAAATAAACACTAAACACAATGATTTCCCTTTTTTTGTTTTAAGTCTTTTTTAATTGATATTTATTGAGCTCTACATTTTTCCTTCTCCCCTCCCTGCCTCTCTCCTCCCCAACACAATGATTTCTTAGAGGAAGGAGAGAATGGAGGTAAAAACAGGATCCACACCTCACACCCACACGCAGAAGAGTGAGGTGGGCCTGCCTCTTGCCCTGTACAAAGGTCAATCACAAGACTCAGTATAAGACCTGAAATCTTGAAACACGTAAGGGAACACAATTCAAGATACAGACTCAGGCGATGACTTCAGTAGCTCAGGAAATTATTGCGAGAATTGACCAATGAGAGTGCATGAAATTGAAAAGTTCCTGCACAGCAGAAAGAGTAAGAGAAAATCTACCCTGGGGATTAATATCTAGAACATATTAACGACTCAAGAAATTAATAACCGGGGGCTGGAGAGATGGCTCAGTGGTTAAGAGCACTGGCTGCTCTTCCAAAGGTCCTGAGTTCAATTCCTGGCAACCACATGGTGGCTCACAACCATCTGTAATGAGGTCTGGTGCCCTCTTCTGGCCTGCAGACATACACACAGACAGAATATTGTACACATAATAAATAAATAAATATTTTTTAAAAAAGAAATTAATAACCAAAAAGATTAATAACGTGAATGGGCAGCTCTCAAAAGGAGGATTACAAATGTCTACTAAATTATGAAAGTATTCAGCATTCTTAACCATCAGGGAGATGCAAGTCAAAACCACACTGATAGTCTAGTTCATGGCCAAGATGGCCATAACTTCTAATAAGAGAAACAGAAAACTGTGCCAAAATTGACACTCAATAGATTTGCACGGCATTGCTGCCTTAGATCCCTTCGGGCAGGAGAGGGAGCAAGTGGCGTTTCTGAACAGGCCAACTGCACGCCCGCCATCACCACCTCAGAGCGCTCTGACCACATAGCTGGGATCAACTCCGAATAGGAGACTATGAAACTACCGTCTGTTGTCATACAAGAGTTCCACAATAGCCCGGAATGGAGTATAACAAAGGTTTATTTATCTGGCGATAAACTCACAGAAAGAGTAGTGATCCGCAGCACTCTGCGTGCGTTGATAACTGGAACAGACACCAGCAGCCAAGAGACCCACGCTCACTTTTAGTGTGCATTTACAATACGAGGCCATGGCCAAGTGGGTCAGTATCTAAAAGACTATTGGCTGAAGGTACATGAGACCACGCCCAAAGTGGGCTGGTATCTTAAAGGCTATTGGCTGAAGGAGTTCCCACAGCAACCATCACCACTTCAGAGCTCTCTGCTCACACAGTTGGGATCTACATCAAATTTGATGGAAAGTGTTTTCCACGCTAAAGGAACATCTCCAGAGAAAATGGCCACACTACAAAGCCAACGCTGCCGCTCGTTGCGTCTAGGTGGGGAGGATGTCTGGTAGCCACACGAGTCATATGAACTTAGCTCTGGCGATAGTCTGGGTTTGACTGAGATCCAAGAAAACCCAGGTAGACCAAGGTCAGGGAAGAGGAGATTCCCATTCATTTGACAGAGACGCCAATGACCGGACAAGTCATTTTGCCCACGCTGTCATTTGGAAGACCCACTTAGCACATTTATCAAACACCTTTGGTTTTGATTAAAGGACAAGAAAACGCAAAGAAAATGAAAGTAAAAGGGCAGAGAAAGTGAAGCAAACTGTCATTTCCCCCAAGTATAAAGCCAATGTGTGGCTGTGCGCATCTGTAATCCCAGAAATTAAATAGCCGATGCAGGAGGATTGCTAAAAGTAAACGGACAGCCTGGGCCAGCTACTGGGCCACTTAGGGTTACATAGCAATAACTTATCTCATAAAGCTATACCAAATCAAATGCTTTTCAGACAATGAACTGAATGAGCCCGAGTATGGCAGCCCTTGAGAGGGACGGGCATGCAGCTTGTTCCTTTTACTCTGCCACCTGGAAAACAACTATAACAGTAGGCAGGTAGGTGGCACAATTTCCGCATGTGCAGAGGCACGCAACACTCACACTCCAGGCCTCCCTGGACACGTTATGGCTATCCCCTGGCACACGGCACAACCAGTAAATATCTCTGAAATAGATGAATGGATATAATAATATCCATCCCAATATCCAAATGAAGAGGATTCAGACACGTGACCGATCATCTTAAAATGATCTATTCCAGAGTGATGTTAGGTGGCATTTTCCGTGGTTGGTATTCTCAGCTCGCGGCTGGTGATGTTTTGCGTCTGAAGTGCGGCTACTGCGCTGGCACAGCTGTGGGAAAGCCCTTTATGAGGTCAGCATCCTACTCCTTCCAGAACTCCCTGATGGAGAAATGTAAGCCACTTGGGGAGCCCCCATGGCTCGCTTAACAAACCCTCTTCTGAAGAACATCATTATCAGAACTCAGTTTGACAGAGTCAGGAAGAAACAATGCCTCCAGTATCTGAACACTCTGAGAACGCTACAATATGACGGATATAAGACTGTGTACTTTGGTGAGACTGAGATCCCAGAAACTCTTGTCACTGGGGAAGATTTTAGTGACAGCTACTACATACACACTCCAACCTGGTGTATTCTGCACGCCGGGGGCAGTCAAGGATGGGTGCCTTGGAAATACCGGATGTTCCTAAAAGATGACCTGTGTATCAAACAGGAAGACAGCGTCTTCTTTGAGTTCTGTGATGTTGTAAAGAAGGCCTACGGGAAGTGTGCCATCGTGGTCAAAGGGCGAAGGCAGCAAGAGGAGATGAAGCCAAAGGCAGACAAGGAAGGGGAGGCCCAGGCCTGTGTCCCAAGCATTAATTTAACAAGCATCATGTGCTCCCCAGGAGTGGCCAAGTCCTATGGCCATGAGCTAATCTCTCTGCCCTCCCCCTATAATTACCTGAACCCCTTAGAGTCGGCCTGGTCGTTTATGAAATGGTTTATCATCAACAACAGGAAAGAGTTCTGTCTGCAGTCTGCCGACAACGTCTACGCTTACCAGTACATACTTTTCAGTGATTTAATCAGAAGAGGGATTGAGAAGGTCAGCCTGAGCAAGTGGAAGGCCCTCACCAACAAAGTGCGGAGGTGGGAGAACTACTATCTCGGGAAATTTTCTTAAGGGCAACTCCTCCACAGAGCGAGGAGCCAGGAGCCGCCTGCTCTTTACTGCTAACTGTGGAGTGTGATTCTGGCCCACTGTCACCATAGCCACTTCGGGAGTGAACTCACAGGAGGGCTGCCTGGACTGAGAGCTTCCTGGGGGTGCTGGCAAAGTCCTGTGGTTGCTAGAGGCCACATTAAAGCTTGTTGATATTTACAGGGTTCTCAACTCTCATCTTGTGATGGGACAGGGGGGATTCTAGCCCAGAGACTGTAGTGACTAAAGAGTGGGGTTAAAGGATGTATGGTCAAAATGTAGGTTTAAGAAATAAAAGAGAGAGCTGGGCAGTGGTGGCGCACGCCTTTAATCCTAGCACTTGGGAGGCAGAGATAGGCAGATCTCTGTGAGTTAGAGGCCAGCCTGGTCCACAGAGCTAGTTCTAGGACAGGCTCCAAAACTACAGAGAAATCCTCTCCTGAAAGACCAAAAACAGAAAAAAATAAAGAAAAGAATAAGAAAAAAAAGAATCAAGTGTATAGTTATTTAAAAAAAAACAAAAACACTGAAAACTAAGTACTAAGCCAATAATCTTCAGCCAAAATAATCCAGGAGGATCCAGCTTGCCATAAGCAAGTAGACAATAATGCTCTGTGAGGTGGTGGTGTGTGAGTGGCCTCCGTGCAGGTCAAACCCCACCATACATCTAAGACAAGCGTGCGATCCACCAAAGGCAGCCAGGGAGACATCACGTGGTAAATAGGGAGCATGAGCAGGGTGCTATGGAACTACAACCTGCAAGAATCCCACCAGGAGGGTCCAAGGCTGCCATGGTTTATCATCTCAGGACTCTGAGCGGAGCTTCCTGAAGTTTACAACATCCTAAACTCAGGGTGCCTGCTGTGGGCTGGAAGGACAGAAAAGCCTGTCCCTCTGCCACCTGCCACAAAGTTCACTCTCCTTCTGTCTGTTCAAGCAATACCTTTACAACAGAAGTAACCATCCTGAGGTGCATAAAATAATGACCAACATGGGAAAATATGGAAAGCCATGAGGCAGGAGCAAAGGGGGCATGAGAATTCTGCTCTTACTTTGTGTTTGGTTTTGCCAAACTTAAAAAAAAAAAATCCTAAAAAAAAAAGCTTATGAGAACTTCTACCAACTCCCAGTAGCCTTAGCTGCAGAGGAAGCTAGAAGCCAGGTTCTTGACAGATGCAGAGTGTGTCATATTCTTGTCTTGACTTTATTCTTTCTAGAACTTTCCTGTGCTATTCAGAAAGAGGTAATGGGATGAAAAGGGGTGCCCAGTGCTCTTCAGTCATGAGTGGTGGGTTCAGCAGTCTTTTCAAGTTGGGGGAAAGAGGCTCTTAAACATACATTGCCACGAAGGGGTGTCACACCCCAAACCACCAAACACTTGGACCAACAAAGTTCCACCTGTTGCGGCCCCAACTTTTATACTGTGCTCGGTGAGCTTCCAGTGACTGCTATGACAAATGACTGCAAATTTGGCGGCTGGAAGTAGCAATTCATTCTTTTCTGTTCTGGGCATAGGGAGGCAGACATCAGTTCCACTGATCTGAACCAAGCTATAAATAGCATGGCCACACTGCTCAGAGCTCCAGCACAGACACACTGCTGGGGCTCCATCACAGACACACTGCTCGGGGCTGCAACACAGACACACTACTGGGGCTCCATCACAGACACACTGCTCGGGGCTCCATCACAGGCACACTGCTGGGGCTCCATCACAGACACACTGCTGGGGCTCCATCACAGACACACTGCTTGGGGCTGCAACACAGACACACTGCTGGGGCTCCATCACAGACACACTGCTGGGGCTCCAGCATGGCTGCGCTGCTCCAGGCTTCAGGAAAGGCTGCCACATGCTCCTCACAGCTTCTCTGGCTTGCTCACCCCTTGGCTGGTAGCCTCATCACTTCCTGCTCTTCTGGATCAAATTTCCCATCTTTGTACTTAGAGTCCACGTGACAATATCTTCACATCCTTTTTTTCTTTTATTAAATTTCCATTATTTTTTATTGATATTTATTGAGCTCTACATTTTTCTCTGCTCCCCTCCCTGCCTCTCCCCTCCCTTTCAGCCCTCCCCCAAGGTCCCCATGCTCCCAATTTACTGAGGAGATCTTGTCTTTTTCTACTTTCTACTTCCCATGTAGATTAGATCTATGTAAGTCTCTCTTAGTGTCCTCATTGTTGTCTAAGTTCTCTGGGATTGTAGCTTTTAGGTTGGTTTTCTTTGCTTTATGTTTAAAAACCACCTATGAGTGAGTACATGTGATAATAGTCTTCCTGTGTCTGGGCTACCTCACTCAAAATAATGTTTTCTAGCTCCATCCATTTTCCTGCAAAATTCAAGACGTCATTATTCATTTTCTGCTGTGTAGTGCTCCATTGTGTAAATGTACCACATTTTCCTTATCCATTCTTTGGTCGAGGGGCATTTAGGTTGTTTCCAGGTTCTGACTATGACAAACAAAGCTGCTATGAACATAGTTGAGCACATGTCCTTCTAGCACGATTGCGCATCCTTTGGATATATACCCACAAGTGGTATTACTGGATCTTGAGGAAGGTTGTTTCCTGATTTTCTGAGAAATCGCCACACTGACATCTAAAGGGGCTGTACTAGCTTGCATTCCCACCAGCAATGCAGAAGTGTTCCCTTTTCCCCACAACCTCTCCAGCATAAGTTGTCATCAGTGTTTTTAATCTTGGCCATTCTTACAGGTGTAAGATGGACTGTCAGAGTTGTTTTGATTTGCACTTTCTGATGACTAAGGATGTTGAACATTTCCTTAAGTGTCTTTCAGCCATTTTAGATTCCTCTGTTGAGAGTTCTCTGTTTAGGTCTGTACTCCATTGTTTTACTGCATTATGTGTTCTTTTGGTGTTCAATTTCTTGAGTTCCTTGTATATTTTGGAGATCAGACCTCTGTTTGATGTGGGGTTAGTGAAGATCTTTTCCCATTCTTTAGGTTGTTGTTTTGTCTTGTTGACTGTGTCATTTGCTTTACAGAAGCTTTTCAGTTTCAGGAGGTCCCATTTATTAATTGTTTCTCTCAGTGTCTGTGCTGCTGGGGTTCTATTTAGGAAGTGGTTCCCTGTGCCAATGCGTTCAAGTGTACTTCCCACTTTCTCTTCTATAAGGTTCAGTGTGGCTGGCTATATGTTGAGGTCTTTGATCCATTTGGACTTGAGTTTTGTGCATGGTAATAGATATGGGTCTACTTTCATTCTTCCACATGTTGATATGGAAGTTCCACAGTTATGACAGCACCACTTGTTGAATATGCTTTTTTTCCATTTGGTATTTTTTGCTTCTTTGTCAAAAATCAGGTGTTTGAAGATGTGTGGGTTGATATCCGGGTCTTCTATTCAGTTCCATTGGCCCTCCTGTCTGTTCTTATGCCAGTACCAGGCTGTTTTCAGTACTGTAGCTCTATAGTAGAGTTTGAAGTCAGGGATTGTGATGCCTCCAGAAGTTCTTTTATTGTACAGGATTGTTTTTGGCTAATCCTGGGTTTTATACTTTTCCATATGAAGTTGAGTACCATTCTTTTGAGGTCTGTGAAGAATTTTGCTGGGATTTTGATGGACATTGCGTTGAATCTGTAGATTGCTTTTGGTAAGATTGCCATTTTTACTATGTTAATTCTACCTACCCAAGAGCACGGGAGATCTTTCCACTTTCTGGTGTCTTCTTCAATTTCTTTCTTCAAAGATTTAAAGTTCTTGTCATACAAGTCTTCCACTTTTTTGATTAGAGTTACTCTGAGGTATTTTATGCTATTTGTGGCTATCGTGAAGGGTGTTGATTCTCTGATTTCTTCCCCAGCCCTTTTATCATTGTGTACAGGAGGGCTACTGATTTTTTTTAGTTAATCTTGTATCCAACTACATTACTGAAAGTGTTTATGAGTTGTAGAAGTTCCTTGGTATAATTTTTGGCATCGCTTATGTAAACTATCATATCATCAGTAAACAGTGAGAGTTTGACTTCTTTTCCAATTTGTATCCCCTTGATCTCCTTTTGTTGTCTCATTTTTCTAGTTCATATTGAATAGATATGGAGTGGACAACCTTGTCTTGTTCCTGATTTCAGTGGAATTGCTGGGAGTTTCTCTCCATTTAGTTTGATGTTGGCTGTTGGCTGTTGGCTTGCTGTCTATTGCCTTTATTATGTTTAGGTATGTTCCTTGTATCCCTGCTCTTTATCATGAAGGGATGTTGTATTTTGTCAAATGCTTTTTTGGCATCTAATGAAATGATCATGTGGTTTTTATTTTTCAGCTTGATTATATGGTGGATTACGTTGACAGATTTTCATATGTTGAACCATCTCTGCATCTCTGGGATGAAGCCGACTTGATCATGGTGGATGATGGTTCTGATGTGTTCTTGGATTCGATTTGCCAGTATTTAATTTAGTATTTTTGCATCAATGTGAGTGATATTGGTCTGCAATTCTCTTTCTTAGTAATGTCTTTCTGTGGTTTGGGTTATCAGGGTAATCATAGCCTCATAAAAAAGAGTTTGGCAATGTTCCTTCTGTTTCTATTGTGTGGAATAATTTGAGGAGTATTGGTATTAGTTCTTTGAAAGTCTTGTGGAATTCTGAGCTGAAACTATCTGGTACTGACTGGGCTTTTTTTGGTTGGGAGACTTTTAATGACTGTTTCTATTTCTTTGGCAGTTATAGGCCTGTTTAATTTGTTTATCTGGTCTTGATTTAATTTTGTAAGTGATATTTATCCAGAAAGTTGTTTATTCCCTTTAAGTTTCCCAATTTTGTGGAGTACAGGTTTTTGAAATATGACCTTATGATTCTCTGTATTTCCTCCATGTCTGTTATGTCCCCCTTTTCATTTCTGATTTTGTTAATTTGGATATTCTCTCTCTGCTTTTTGGTTAGTTTGGATAAAGGTTTGTCTATTTTGTTGATTTTCTCGAAGAACCAACTCTTTGTCTCATTGATTCTTTGTATTGTTTTCTTTGTTTCTACTTTGTTGATTTCAGCTCTCACTTCATTTCCTACCATCTAGTTCTCTTAGGTGAGTTTGCTTCTTTTTGTTATAAAGTTTCCAAATATTCTGTTAATTCACTAGTGGGATTTCTCCAGCTTCTTTATGTAGGCGTTTAGTGCTATGAACTTTCCTCTTAACACTGCTTTCATTGTATCCCATAAATTTGGGTATCTTGTGTGGCCATTTTCATTGAATTTTAGGAAGTCTTTAATTTCTCCCTTTATTTCTTCCTTGACCCATTGATGATTCAGGTGAACATTGTTTAATTTCCATGTGTTTGTGGGTTTTCTGGAATTAGTATTGCTGTTGCCTTCTAGTTTTAAAGCATGGTGATCTGATAAGGTACATTGGGTTATTTTAATAACCCAATGTATTTGTTGAGGTTTGTTTTGTTACTGAGTGTGTGGTCATTTTTTGAGAAGGTTCCATGAGGTGCTGAGAAGAAGGTATATTATTTTCTGTTTGGATGGAATATTCTATAGATGTCTGTTAAGTCCATTTCAATCATCACATCTGTTAGTTCTCTTATTTCTCTGTTCATTTTTGTCTATCCAGTGGTGAGAGGGGAGTGTTGAAGGCTCCCACTATTAGGGTGTGTGGTTTAATATATGATTTAAGCTTTAGAAGTGTTTCTTTGACATATAAGGGTGCCAGTGTATTTGGCGCATAGATGTTCAGTATTGCAATTTCCTCTTGATGGATTTTTCCTGTGACTAATATGAAATGACCTTCTTTGTCTCTTTTGACTGATTTTAGCTTGAAGTCTATTTTGTTAGATATTAGGATAGCTACACTGGCTTGTTTCTTAGGTCCATTTGATTGGTATATTTTTTCCCAGCCCTTTACTCTGAGATGATGTCTGTCTTTGAGGATGAGATATGTTTCTTGTATACAGAAGAAGGATGGATTCTGTTTTCGTATCCAATCTGTTAGCCTGTGCCTTTTTATAGGTGAGTTGAGTCCATTTACATTAAGGGATATTAATGACCAGTGATTGCTATCTCCTATTAATTTAGTTTTCATTGTTGGTGATGTTAATTTGTGTATTTTTTCCCTTCTTTGGGATTTGTTGCTATGAGACCATCAAGTGTCTGTGCTTTTGTTAGTGTAGCCAGCTTCCTTGTTTGGAGTTTTCCTTCTAGTATTTTGTGTAGGGCTGGGTTTGTAGCTAGGTATTGGTGAAATCTAGATTTGTCATGGAATATCTTGTTTTGTCCTTCTATGGTGATTGACCATTTTGCTGGGTATAGTAGTCTGGGATGGCATCTGTGGTCTCTTAATGTCTGCAAAATGCTTTACCATGACCTTCTGGCTTTCATGGTCTCCAATGAGAAATCAGGTGTAATTCTGATAGGTCTATCTTTATATGTTACCTGGCCTTTTGCCTTTGCAGCTCTTAGTATTCTTTCTTTACTCTGTATGCTTAGTTTTTTATTATGTGGTGAGAGAACTTTGTATTTGGATCCAGTCTATTTGGTGTTCTGTAAGCTTCTTGTATCTTCACAGGCATATCTTTCCTTAGGTTGGGAAAGTTTTCTTCTATGATTTTGTTAAATATATTTTCTGTGCTTTTGAGTTGAACTTTTCCTCCTTCTATACCTATTATTCTTAGATTTGGCCTTTTCATGGTGTCCCATATTTTCTGGATATTTTGGGTTAAGCTATTGTTAGATACAATATATTCTTTAACAGATGAGTCTATTTCCTCTATTTTATCTTCAGTGCTTGAAATTCTGTCTTCCATCTCTTGTATTCTGCTGTTCATGCTTGCATTTGTGGTTCCTGATTATTTTCTCATGATTTCTGTTTCTATAATTCCCTCGGCTTGTGTTTTCTTTATTGTCTCTATTTCAGTTTTCAAGTCCTGAATAGTTTCTTTCATATGCTTGATTTCTTTTTCTTGGTTTTCTTTAAGTGATTTGCTGATGTCTTCCAATTTTTTGTTTGTCTTTCCCTCCATTTCTTTAATTTCCTCTTTTAGAGTTTTAAACATTCTCTTGAAGTTATTTTTTAGGTCATTTTCTTCTTCCTCATCCATATTTGGTTGTTCAGATCTTGCTGCTGTAGGGTCTTTAGGTTTTACTGGTGTTGTGTTGCTCTTTGTGGTGTTGCGTGTGCTCTTACCTGTTCTACTCATTCTTTCCTCTAATAGGTGTGGTAGAGGCTCTCTGAGATTCTGTTGAATAATCTTCTAGGTGCCAGTGAATCCAAAGCTCAGATGGTTGTTCCTTGTGGTACAGTCAGTGTCAGAGTTCTAGTTACCTCGTTGGTTATTCTGTGTTTCTGGAGATAGCTTAGTGCTCCTTTGCTCTACTCCTTTGGAGTTTGCTGTCTCAGGCCTACTTTGGCCTAGGTTGCTGGCTTTGACCTGTTTCTCTAAATCCTGCAGAAGTCCCTGAGTTGGAGTTGGACCTGGAAAGGTTTCTGGCTCCAGTCTACTGCCTCAGAGGTCCTAGACTCACGTTCAGATCCATAGAGGTTCCAGGTTCCTGCCTATCCCCTTTGATGTCCCAGACCAATGCCCAGACCCACAGAGTTCCTGGCTCAGGCCTACTCCCTCTGAGGACCCAGACTCATGCCTGGCCTTGCTGAGATCTCTGGTTCCTGCCTGTTCCCTCTGAGGTCCCAGGTTCACTCACACCCAGACTGGCAGAGGTCCTGGCTCAGGCCTAGTTCCTGGGAAGTCCTAGACTCACTTCCAGACCCACCAGGGTCCTGGCTTAGATCTACTCCCTTGAAGGTCCCAGATTCACATCAGGACCCTCAGCGTTCTCTGGCTCACTTGCTCAGCAGTTACTCCCCTGTACCTGTTCTGGTGGAGATTGCTGACTCTGGATCTGGCCGCTGGCTCCGTCCTGATCTGCCAGTGTCCCGGGACTGGGTTTGCTCCTGGCTTCTGCTCCCGGTGGAGCTTCTATCTTCGCATTCTTAACTGGACCACACGTGTAAAGACTTCCCTATGAGAAGACACAGGCTCCAGGAAGCAGGACCTGCAGGACTCTTCAGTCAAGCACTGCTGTGAAGCTGTAAATGGCACCTTCTTCTTCTTCTTCTTAAAATGTGGCATTTCTCTTTGGCAATTGAGCTGCAGAACCAGCTCTGTGTAGCTCATTTGTGTGGTCTTTTCTCTGTTTCACATATGCTTTGGGGTTTAATCCCTTGAGAGCAGTTTGCATGACTAGTAGTTAGGGCTCCTTGGTCTCCTCAGATGTCACTGTGCAGACTCAAGTGTAACACATCTGAGTTTGGGCCTATAAGTGGGGTTGCCCTTTGATTATATCGATTATTGATTATATTGATCTCACACTACCTGGAGTTCTAGGGTGAGAAAGTGCTGGAAACAGCTGGAGGTGGGTGAGGGCTTCAGGGTAAGAACCTTGGACTCTGGTGTTAAGCTATGTATGTCCAAGTGAGCCAGCGACTCATTTAACTGTGTGAGTTAATTCACTTCACCACCTGTATCTATGTGTTACATATGTGAAAACCTGGGGCACAGAGCAGCTGTGTGAACTGCCGCTGTGCACGGAGCTAAGATTTAAATACAGTTCACAATGGAGGCAATATCACAATGCCTCGGTTACTTCATCACTATCCACAATGCCTCGGTTACTGCATCGCTACCCAAAATGCCTTGGTTACTGCATCGCTACCCACAATGCCTCGGTTACTACATCACTACCCACAATGCCTCGGTTACTGCATCGCTACCCACAATGCCTCAGTTACTACATAACTACCCACAATGTCTCAGTTACCACATTGCTACCCACAATGCCTCAGTTACCACGTCACTACCCACAATTCCTCAGTTACCAAGTCACTACCCACAATGCCTCAGTTACCAAGTCACTACCCACAATGCCTCTTACCGTGTCACATTTAATGTCCCAGGCAACTGCCAGGCAGCTGTTATCATTTTTCCCTTTCACAGACAAGGAAGCTGAGAGGTGAGCCAAATCCCTAACACAGTCAGGTCACAAGGACAAGTCTGTGCTCACAACCACCACTCTGCACTTGATCCCTTCCCTCATTTACATCCTGTAAGAAAATCAACACAGGTACCACCCAGCATCAGCTACACACCACAACAAAAATGTATTTCAGCACAAAACTGAGAGACAGGCAGGACACCTCATAAAGCTCATGGGTTTGCAATGCAAAATAAATAGAAACAAACAAAGCAATTGCGTATCCTTTGGGTGACCAAGGATAAGCGAGGGGGAGTGTTTCTTATCTACAAGTAAACTGATTCGATACGATGGGCTTGGCGCTCCCTTGTTTTGAAGCTTTGCTTAATGATTAGAAGAGCAAGCAGAAGAGAGTTCAACATAATCACCATCCTCAGTAGGCACCTAATGTGCGGTTTGGTTATGCAGCACCAGTGTTTTTATGACACACACAGGGACTAAGGCAGAAAACAGAGGACACCCTGACCTGGGAACCAGGGGCCCCTGTGGGAACCTTATACCTTTCATAATCTGCTTTGCTTCCCTGAGGCCCAATCAACTCACCAGGAAAATGGGTTGAGGGCCTTAAAATGGAGTCACATATGCCAAAACTACCACATATGCCTTCCTGAATGCTCAAAATGCAGCTCACATCATGGCTGAGGCCAAAGCAAATGGTCACAGTTAAATTAATGCCTCCACTTTTATTTCCTTTCTCTTCCTCGGGGACCAAACTTTGTTCCCTGGCATTTATGACCATCAAGTTTGTCCTTGTGGAGGTGGGACAGGGAGGCTGGAGAATACAGCCCAGCGCCACATGCCAGTGCACACACAAACACACACACCAGTGTACACAACAGTGCACACACAAACACACACACCAGTGTACACAACAGTGTACACACCCACACACCAGCACACACACCAGCGCAGACACCAGTGCACACACATGTTGCTTGAATTCTAATTGGTCTTAATAATAAAAACCCAGAGTTAGATATAGGGGTTAGTGCTGAAAAGATCAGAGAAGCAGAGCAGCCAACCACTAGTTCCTACCTCTACCGAATTCTCAGACCAAAGTGCCAATCCTGTCTCTAGGAATCCACAGACTGAATCCTGAGCTCCTGCCTCCTCCCGCCTTATATTCCTCTCTCCACCCAGCCATATCACTCCTGTCTCCACCTCCCTAGTGCTGGGATTAAAGGTGTGAGCTACCACCACTTGGCTTTGTTTCTCTTTTAGACAGATTCAATCTCACATAGCCCAAAATGGTCTTGAATTTACACAGAGCTTCTTTGCCTCTGTCTCCTATGCTGGGATTAAAGGTGTGGCCACCATGGCCTGGCCTCTATGACTAACTAGTGTGGCTAGCTCCGCACTCTGATCTTCATGCAGGCTTCATTTGCTATCACACAAACAAAATATCACCATGCACACCAGCGCACACATCATTGCACACACCAGCATACACACCAGCGCACACACCAGTGCAGGGTAGAGCCACATCACTGCAGACATGCCCTCTGGAGTGATGTTTGTGGCAACCCCACTCTCTCTGGCCTTTCTGCTTCCAACATCTATCTCCCCACTGTCTTCCCGTGGACCAGAAGAGATGTTCAAGAAGAAGGAGGTCTAGAAAATGATGCTCTCTTAGAACCAGTGTGAGTAGATGTGATAGTTTAGATATGAGCCACCCTGCCTGGTGTATCCTGTGTGTTTGATACCTGGTCTCCAGCTGGTGGCACTATTTGGGAAGCTGTGGGTCTCACAAGCAAAGAGCACCACTGGGGGGTATACTTTGAGGGTTATATCCCTCCCCTACCCAGCCCTCCAGTCCTCCCTTGCTGGTGCAGCCGTTTCTGCAAACTCCTGCCACCAAAAGAGAGCTAACCATGTCCTACTTGGACTATACCTGAGCCCAAGTGCATCCTTCCTCCTTTAGAGTCCCCCGTCAGGCATTTTGCCCCAGCATGAGAAAGTAAGCAACATAATATGTAAATAGAATCTTTGTCCATTGGCTCTCGGGGCCCACCCCAGCTGACAGCCACACAAATGGTATATACTTCTTCCATGTGTGAATTTTTTTTGATGCATGGCAACTCTTTCCATATTCAGTTTTTCTGGGCTCAGACAACCACTATGCTCACGGCAATGCCCATCAGGCTCACTTATAAACACATGCATGGCTGGGTTGGTGACTGACACCTAGACACATACACCACCAGTCACAGGATGATAAGAAACCAGAATCCAAGTCTTCCTACCGGGAAGCCCCTGTGCCTGTCTTTTTGCCACTCCACACATCAGCTGGCATTAGCTTGGGCCAGGAATACACAGAGATGTCACCAGACTGTCAGGTGCAATCCCTCCCTAATCAAAGTACAAAGTGCCAAGAAGGGGCTGTCCAGGGCACACGATGGCCCTCAGGCACCAGGACCCAGGGTCCTAGCTCTGTTGGGAGCACAACAGAGCTGTGTTTTTACCCACAGATCCCTAGGGAAACCAGGAATGCTAAATACGTGAGGTTGTGTCTTCAATGGAGGAGATAAAATAACCTGCATTCCACCCAGAAAGCTGGGAGTGAAACCTGGTGACCTTTACTATCTGTAGAGGCAGACCTCACCCAAACTTCCCAGGGTATACACCCTAGACTCCTCCCTCCCTAGACCTTTATCTTTAGCTCCAGTAAATAGAATCCATCCTTTAGGGTGGGTGCTTTATAGCCCGCTTACCTCTACGCTACCTACTGCTATCAGAGATGATACCAGATCCGAGGCCCTCACATTACAGAACCTGCCTTCAGAGCCACATGGACTTTGCAAATGAGTTTCTATGTAGTCATACCTTAAGCTTTGTGTACCTGGAATGGGAATGGTTGTTGCCTGGAAACCTGGAATGGGAATCTTGTTGCCTGGAAACCTTTCTCCAAATTCTATGGTGTTAAAATATACTGGTGATACACTGTCTGGCATCAGACTCCTGAAGTTTGATCCAGGCTAAGTCAGACTGGACGGCGTTTTCAGTCTCCCCTCTTTGCAGGCTGTGTCCATGCCTGCCACGACACTTGCAGGGACTCCCTTAGAGCGCCATTATCTCAGACTTGGTTTGGGCTTCAAAGTTACCTCATAGTTCAAAATGGCTGATGAACAACCCATTGCTTTAGCATCCCGGCAGGCATAGGAGAAAGGACGGACACAAAGTTCATTCCATCTCTTAAATTTACTGTTTGCATGCTAGGGATGGAACCCAGAGCCTCGAGCCAGCCAGTTACAGTTGACCCACAGTGGCCGCCCATCTCACCCACTCTTGTGTATGTGTGTGAATGTGATGTGTTTGCATGCATGTATGTGCAGATGCACACATATACACATACACAGAGGAAGGAGGACACTGGGTGACTTGCTCTTTCACTCTCTGCCCTATTCCTCTGAGGTAAGGTCTCTCACTGAAACTAGAGGTAACCTGGCAGCCAGCAAGTCCGAATGATCACCCTGTCTCTGCCTCTGTACTGTGGCACAGGAGCCCAGGCTATGCTTGGCTTTTTAGGTGGGTAAGGAGGATTTGAACTAGGGTCCTCAGGCTTGTGTAGCAAGCACTCTTACAAGTCAGCGCTTCAGCCCTTATATCCGACTTTAAGGAATAAACTCTCTTCTGTGTGTGGGTGTTTTATTTCCATCCATGTGTATGCACGACATGAGTGTGTACATGGTACGCATGGAGGCCAGAGGACATTGGATCCCCTGGGACCGGTCTCACAGACTATTGTGAGCCACCATGTGGTGTTGGGAATCAAACTTGTGTCCTCTGAAAGAGTAGCCGGGGCTCTTAACTCTGAAACAGCTCTCTAGTCCCTCCTCTCATCCCTTCTAAAGAACTATTCAGGAAGTCTTAAAATGCTCAGATTTGATTGGCCCAACTTGGTCACAAGGAAAGCTGGGAAATGATTCTTTAAGTTGGTGGCACTATGGCTATGTAAAACGCAGGATTATTATCCAAGAAGTGGTGGTGCACGCCTTTAATTTCAGCACTTGGAAGACAGAGGCAGGTGGATCTTTGGGAGTTCGAGGCCAGCCTGGTCTACAGAGCAAATTCCAGGACAGCCAGCGTTATACAGAGAAACCCTGTCTCGAAGAAAAATCAAACACAAAAACTCAGGATTATGAGAAGGGAGAAGGGGAGAAGATGGATTAGGGTAGGTGTTTGTGGTCTTGGCCAAGCTCCCTGCTCCCTCTCTCTGATGCTGTCAGCTCCACACCCCTCAAACACCCCAGTGCCATCTACATGATCGTCAGCTCCGCACTCCTCAAACACCCCAGTGCCATCTACATGATCGTCAGCTCCACACTCCTCATCAAACACCCCAGTGCCATCCACATGATTGTCAGCTCCACACCCCTCAAACACCCCAGTGCCATCTACATGATCGTCAGCTCCACACTCCTCAAACACCCCAGCGCCATCCACATGATTGTCAGCTCCACACTCATCAAACACCCCAGTGCCATCCACATGATTGTCAGCTCCACACTCATCAAACACCCCAGTGCCATCCACATGATTGACAATGGGTCAGGATTCCCACGAGAAACAAGCCTGGCTGCTCTAGGAAGTCTGGATTCAGTGGGGGAGCAGTCCCCAGGCTCAGCAATATGTGAGTTTGTGAGTGACGCAGGGGAGGCTGGGCCTGTGCTAGTGCATCCCTGTACAGCATCGGGGAGAGTGCGGAGAGGAAGGGGGAGCTCTAAGGCAGGGGCACACAGACAGAGCTGCACGCATGTACTAGCACACGGCTCACATAGTGCTAAAAACACAGGAGACCAGTTTTCGGATTAAGCTCCAGGCCTTGGCCAACATATATCAGAACAAAGGTTATAAGTGTGCTACAGTGGAAATAAGGATGGATATGCTTATAGATTTCCATGTGTCAGAATGTATTGACTGACAATAAACCCAGAAGCTATGTCAGCATTTAATTAGTTGCAATGTGCCAAGTACTCCAATTTCCCTTGGTGGCTGGCCACTGGAAAACTTGTCTACTCCAACCCTAATAACTAATATTAACTCTCGGATCACAAAATAATTATATCTTTCTATATATGTCCAGGTTACAGAATGGCAATAAAAGGGTTTAAGGAGGCCCCGCTAAAGGGAGACCCTGGGGATGAGGAAGGAAGGCTCAAGCCATGGACTTCCCACCTCTTTCCTCTAGGTCCTGAAGCCACGAGGACCCGGCCAGCTCCAGACTTCTTCCACAGCTGGAGCCATGAGCAAGCTCTGAAGTGGGTCCCTGTCATGGCAGGAGACAGCCTGACCCACTTCAGCCACTTACATATTTCTGGCAGCAGATAATGGGTACCCCACAGTCATGTCTGAACACCTCCCATCTCTGTGCCCTGAAGCTGGGCACTAATCCTGTACTGAAAGCTCTGGAAACCGGCACAGTGAAGCCAAGGTGAGGCAGTACCATGCAGGCTGGGCACATGGCAGCAGTCGTTAAATATCTGTTTCCTTCCATGGAACTTGAGCACAGCCAGGGCTCTGTGGTCTCTGAGATGCATCATGTCCATCTCTGCCTCCAAAATCAGTGTTTGAAGCTATTTAACCAGTTTTCCCTAAAGTCACCCTAAGGGACTGATGCCATCACATGGGTGTATGACGTGGAGCTGCTGGCCACCGACTGCACGTGTGCTGGAGATCAGATGTCCTCTAGCCTGGTCGACTTGTTTCTCTGGCCATTTCCTCCACCAACTCTCCTTTGTGCTTTGCTTAGCCAACTTAGCCAAGAAGGCAGCTCAGGGATGCATGTGGGGCTAACAGGGATCTACACGAGGGGCCCCGAGGATGTGTCACGGGGAGAACACGGAATCATGTGGGGTTAACAGGGATCTGCACAAGGGGCCCCAAGGATGTGTCACGGGGAGAACACGGATGCATGTGGGGTTAACAAGGATCTGAATGGGGAACACCAAGGATGTCTCCCAGGGAGAACACGGATGCATGTGGGTTAGCAGGGGTCTGCACAAGGGCCCCCGAGAATGTCTCACGGGGAGAACACGGGTTTCCCTTAGTGCTCTTTGTGAGGTCTGAGAGCCATCTCAGGGATGGCTATTTTCTGTATCTTCTCAGTTATGGCCCAGCTGCTGAGGTCCCAATAGGGCTTCCGGCTGTGGGCTCTGCCATCCTGCCTGCCTACCAACTTCCAGCCACTGCTTCCCAACCAACTATTCAAAACACAGCTGCAGATGCCCAGGCTTCATTTACAAATGCAGTAAGATAAACACAGGCAATGGGTGAGTATCACCCCCTAGTGGCAGGAGAGTGCATAGGTGGGGGCGGGTAAAGGAAAAGCAACGGAAACTCCATTCTGTACACAGAAAAGTAATGGGTGTGGTCAGTGGTTAAGCCCAACCCTGAGCCATCATCTACAGAATGTTCCAAGAAGACAGCCACAAGTTCTGCAAAGCCAAAGGGTAAGCTTGAAATCCCAACACCCAGGAAGGTGAATTCAAACAAATACCTGCTGGTCAGGCAGACTTGGATTCTCTGGTTAAAGCCATTGACCCTTCTGTCATGAATGTGTGGGTGGGTGGGTGGATGGGTGTGAGTGGCGAGGGGGTGTCCAGGGCTCTGAGTCAGGTCAGGCATGCTGGGAGCCAGTTATGTCCTTACTTTGCAAAGTCAGTAGCTGATAGAGGCTTGAAATGGAGTGGGTTCACCCGGCAGGCACAGGGAGGCACGGCTAAGGCATGAGTTGGCTATGGTCCAGGGTGGGACCATCTAGGCCCAGCCAAAGAACCTAACACCTTGGACTCTTTCATCTGTGTCCCGGGATAGCCCCAGGCCAGAGTGGGTCTGGTCAGAGAAGATGTGGCAGCTAGCTCCCAGGAAAGCCTGGAGTGGCCTCCTGTAGCATGGGCTAAGACAGTCTCAGGAACATACCCTCTTGCCTGTTTTACCATCTGCTCCTTGTGAACTGAGGGTCATTTTGTACTTGGATCTCTGAAGCCGTTCTTTCCTGGTTAGGGGTGTCCAGCCATCCTAGTAAAACTTGAAAAATAAGCAATTCCCTTGCCGTCTGGTGGGCCAGAGTGGCAGCATGCCACACACTCCTGCACACTTTCTACGTGGCCACCAGCAGTGAGACCCAGCTCTTCCCAGCACACCAGAGCTGGATCCTGCTTCCTTACCCCCATCCACTTGCGTGCCTCGAGGTGAGAAAACTGAACCTTGAGACCCCAGTCTGTTATGCGCTGGGTAAAGGAGCTCACGGCTGTCTCCTCTCAGATGGGAGAACATCAAACTGGTCAAGGAGTCACTGTGTAGCACAGGCTATCTCTAACTGTCTGCAGTTCTCCTTCTTCAACTTCCCAAGCCTAGGATGACCCGTGTGAACCACCAAGCCTCCGTGAAGTGGCTCTTTCTAGACTGAGCTACCGTGCTACTACATGGCTCTCCCCTTGTTACCCCTCCCACAGTAACCCTCTCGGACCAGCACAGTCCAGTTCTCATGGCTCTGTCACAGACAAGCACACAGCTTCTCTGATGACATGCACAGTCACCATGGAAACAAGCTGGCTGAGGCATCTACTGATGCTGCCATTGCTGAGGACTGTCCCCTTAGCAGCATCACCCTCAACCTGGACCTGTGTGTGTGTATACCCCAGGTTAGCCATCACAACTCCACAACCAGTGTGTGCCAGGGAAAAAAAGAGTTCAGTCCTCTCATAAGGGTGGGGGGAGAGGGCAGGAGGGAGGGGAGGGGTAGGGAGGAAGGAGGGGAGGAAGGAGAAAGAGAACAAAGACAGACTTTTTTAGAAATGTATTTTATTTCAGTAACAAAATACTGGTTCTTTTAAAAACATAAAAAATTCACGCTGTTCATCATTTAAGCTAAAGGTCTCGGCTGGCGGTGCCTCCACTGACATCCGGTAATCGCTAGGTCTTTCTTCTCTCTTCTCTGCTGGAGTCCACCCAAGCTGACACTTAAACGGAAGAATCTATAAAGAAAGGGAGACCACAGCAATGAAGGAGGCGTTGCTTTGCTCGCTCAGCATCAACACACGACATTCCGACTCCAGCGGAGGCTGCAAGGCCTGGACTGCTAGTGCATTTGGATGCATGCATGGCTTGCTTGCTTTCTGAAGATTCTTTTCTTTAAAGCAGGCTCTGGACAAGCTGCTAGTCCGAGAGAGGCCATCTCCCCGTCAGTTTACGTGGAGGTGTGCACACCCGTGCTTTGGCACCAGCTCAGTGGAAAAGAGGGACACAATGCGCAATTATGTTACACCTGATCTTTCCATCCTCTCAGCTAACAGGAATCAGCATAAATCCAACCAACATTCCAACCACTACTACCTGCCCTCAGCATTTTCAACTGCTAACCACTCCCTCTCCTCCAGCTAGCACTGAGACCATGAACTTCCTGGTTATTTTTGCACTTCAGTCAATAGGATAATTTTTGAAAGGCCAGATTCCACAGTAGTAGGCTCTTCTGCCTGCCAAGGTCTGCACTCCCTGAGGACCAGCGAGTGGCAGCAGGCCCTGCAGTCCAGTGGCAGGGCCACAGTGCTCCTGCGGCCTCACTTTTGCACAGCTGAGAGGTGGCACAGCTTGGGGGTGAGTAGCGCAGTTCGGTTCCCAGCTCTGCTCCTCACTGTTCTTTCAGCCTGACGTCGCCTCAGAGAGCTGTCAGGGGGCTGAGGGATGCAGCCATGCATGAAATGCACAGTAAAATGCCCAGCCCCAAATCACCCTCAGTGTTCCAGGTTGGCTGTCGCTAAGAAACCTGTTTGCTTTTCTCCCAACAGCCCGAGGGACCGCCTACTTTTAGAAGCATGGCATCAGGTGGGCAGGGTTCTGAAGTCAGTTCAGCGCTCGCCACAGGGACTTGGAGCTGAGCAGACTGGGACCCCCTGGTAGGTTTTCAAAGAACAATTGCCCAGACTGAAGTACTGAACTTCGTGCCCTTTCCTGAAGCAGGAGCCGGGGGGGCTGTATTCTCAACAGGCAACACAGCATCCATGCAGCCGTGCACAAAATGCTCAGCTGTGTAGGAAATTCTGCTCTGCAGCTGGATTCTAGAATCGTAATCTACAATCTAGAATCCCTGCTCACCATATTTGAATCGAGAGGTCCAGAGTCAGACTTGATAAGAAACAGATCCGTAAATGAGCCAACGATTGTGTTATACATCTGACAAGGCCTTAAGAATAGCCTCCGGGAGCCTTGAGTCCTGACCCTCCTCCCCTAGCGTGCTCCAGAGCCCTCTCCACCCCATCCCAAGCACATGGCACCAGCTACATACAGCAATGCTGGCACCAGCTACATACAGCAATGCTCGCACAAGCCCCATGGGGGGGAGGAGCCACCAGGGACATTGGGGCATGGTCACCACTGTGGAAGTGGACAGGACAGGGGGGCAAATGAGCCAGATTGTGGGTGGACTGGGAAGGGATTATTTGCCACCAGGGAGTCAGACCTCATCCTGAGGGTCACAGGGTTCCTAAGAGTCTCCATCTCCTCCTCCACAGGCGGGCAAGTTAGCAGATTCATGAAATGCTGTTTTGCAGTTTTTAGTACCTGGGCTTCTCATGAGCAGAAGTCTGCTGCTGCTAAGTCTCTTTCTCTCTTTCTCTCTCTCTCACCCCTGTCATTAATTCGCACAGAAAGCTTGGAGCAGAGGATTGATACTCTGTGAATAATCACCAGTGGGAGCACACACACACACACACACACACACACATGCACTCACATGCACACACCTGCCATTAAGAATCACAACAAGCTTGGAGCAGAGGACTGATGTTCTGTGAATGGTCAGTGGTGGGAGCACACATACATGCACACACACTCACACACATGTATGCATGCGCATGCACACATGTTTTGTGAATGGGCAGCCGAGCAGAGGACTGGAACTGAGTGGTCAGCAGTGGAGGCAGAGGGTCGGGTGCTGCACCTGTCTGCGGGCCCTGTGTCCTCTCACGGCCCCTTCAGCCCGAGGATGCAGAGATCTCAGGGCGCCATACCCTTGCTGGGCACTGCAGCCCTCCAGGCAGGTTTCGCTAACAAAGCCCAGTACCTCTGACGTCTCTTCAGTTCTCCTTCTTCTCCGACTGCTGCTTCCCTTCCGCTTGTAGTTTCGCTTCCAGGCTTTTCCTCTGGTACATTTTCACGCCCGCAAAGGCCAGGCAGAGGATCAGGGTTTTTGCTGCCAAGATATACAGCAGCAGGGGCACGTGTTCAAGAACCTCAAGGGAGAAAGACAGACGCTGATTGCTCTCGCAGTCACGGGGTGAGTCTCAGGCAGCCGCTTTCATTCTGCAAATGCTACTGGGCACCTACAAACGTTTCAAACAGAGGCTAGGTGCTTGGGCCACACTGGCGTCCTAGGTAGTAACCACCTGACACAACCTACAGCCGTCTGAGAGGAAAAAGCCCAGGCTGGAGGGGTTGCCTGGACCAGACTGGCCGGTGGCCATGTCAGTGGGGGAACAGTCTTGACTTCTGATTGATGCAGAGGAGCTCAGCTCACAACACTGGTAGGCAGTGGGCTGTATAAGGAAGCTAGTCTAAGGGGCGGGAGATGGCCAGGGTTAGACTGAAACAGTCTCCAGCTCCTGGTTCCAAGTTATACACATCTGTGTCCCTCCATCTAGAGCCGCTGGGATTCACCCCTGGCTGTGGATTTCACATTTAGCAGGTGGAGCATCGGTTGCTGTATTCTGGAAAGTCCCTGTACCCTAAGAGCCTTCTGTGTTGTCTCCTTTTGTCCACCCTCCAGCCCCGTGAGGGGACAGACAGCTCTGACTGAAGAGTTGAGAAATTAACTACGTGGTCACTAATGGGTGAGGAAGAGTAGGACCCCATTCCCACTGTTCTGAGGCCTGATTCTCCACCGCTGCATTCCCCAGTAACACAACCACGCCCTCCTACCTGAATTAGTTTTACAATTAAGTCACGCATGCTAGCAGCAACTCAACTGGATTCAATACCTTAGAAACTATTCAACCATTAGGTATGAATATCTAAGGGTCTCTGAGGAAGAATGCCCTGTGATAGAACACTATATGAATACCATGGACGGGGGAAGATAAATCGTGAGATTGCTTAATTTAACTAAGGCAGTAACCATGTCCACTTCCAACCACTAAGTCACCTAGGAGTAGTGTCAGACCGCTTAGGTGCAATGGAGGATCACAAAGATGATGGCAGTGCAGGGGACAGTGATGGACATTTACCCTGATAAGGGCTTAGGCTGTTGATGCATCTGTCATGTGGTTCCTCATGAGCCCTACTGGCTAACTTCCCTTGCTTCCCACAAACCTCTCGGGCTTCTTTCCTGAAGGTTCACATTCCAAGGGCCAGGCTCGACTCCACATTTGCAATCTAGCTATCAGTGAATGCACTGCTTTGTCACATAAGCCGCCTTAAGATCACCTAGGCCGGCTGAAACCAGCTCAGTCAGAACAAGATTATCTCATCTCTATGTGTAGCCTGGGGTCCTAGTAAGATGGAGCCCACATCACAGCCCCGGGTTCTCCGGGACACAAACAAGGGCAGGAACATGTTATCTCTGCAGGAAGCAAGAAGACAAACTGAAAAGGAAATACAGCTAACAGATATGGCTAAGGGTTTCATTATTTATTTTCTTTTTATAGGGGCTAGAGAGGCAAAAATTTCCCAGCTGACAGGGGAGGGCAGTGCCAACAGGGGGCAAGGGCACTAAAGGGCTAAGGAGCCTGGTCTCCTTCCAGGGTAGTGGCTTCAGCTGGCCTCAGGTTCTCTATGATTTTCTTTTATCATCTTTCAAAATATGTAGACCTGTAGGAGAAGAAGGACCACTGCTGTGTACGTGTGTGTGTCGTGTGCATGTGTTTGTATGCTGGGGTGGGTGAGATAAACTGTGTGTGTGTCTGTGTGCTGGGGTTGGGGAGATCAAGTCTGTGTGTGTGTGTGTCTGTGTGTCTCTCTGTGTCTCTGTGTGTGTCTCTATATGTATCTCTGTGTGTGTTTGTCTCTCTGTGTGTGTCTGTGTGTGCTGGGGTGGGTGAGATCAACTCTGTGTGTGTCTGTGTTGTTTTTATCTGTGTATGTGTATCTATGCCCTGGGGTGGGTGAGATCAAATCTGCGTGTGTATGTACATGCGTGTGTTTCACGTGCTTGTGCGTGCATGGGTGCATGAGGATTGTCTTTTTTTTACTCTTCACTGAACTTGGAGCTCAGCTCAGGTTTGGCTAGGCTGGCCGGCCAGCAATCAATCCCCCTAGGATCTGCCTATCTGCACCATCCCTATGTAGTCAAGGCTGGCCCTGAACTCCCTCCCCATCCTCCCGTGTCTACCTCCAGCCCACTGGGATCGCAGTGAGCACCAGCCTGGCTAAGCAGCTGTTTGTGCAGGTAGCTTCCTTCCGCCTTACCTCGAGGGTTTCAGGCATTTCCCTGTCCTTTCTCTCTGAGGACGCTGCTGCCCACAGCCAGCCAAGGGCAGCCAGACAGCAGGCTTTGCCCGGCCCACCCTCAGCCTCTGCCCCAACAGCCGAATCTAATATTTTATAGCAATCTTTTTGCATTTATTTCCAATCAGTTCAACTTGTCCTTGGTGCTCCAATGGGTAATTTATGACTTTCTTTAGAGGTGATTTCCATGAAAACTGAGTTGAAATCTTTGAGACTCATATGTGGCTAGGAAAAGCGATCTTGGTAAAACAACTGTAAGAGATTATGGAAGAGGACCAGGACAATTGGAAGTTTTGTTTATTGTTTTATTATGTTTTCTGAGATAGGGATTCTCTGTGTAGCTGGAACTTGAAATTGGCTGTCCTAGAACTTGCTTTGTAGAACAGGCTGGCCTTGACTAACAGAGATCTGACTGCCTCTGCCTCCTGAGTACTGGGACCAAAGGCGTGTGCCACCACCACTCAGCGAAAATTCAAAGTTTTGTACAGATTGTTTTGTAAGATCTTAACCCACTGTCTTCATCAACTCAGGCTCGTGTATCAAAGTCATAAACGAACATCTGGAGGCTGCAGTCAGACAGTAAAACAGCGCGGTCATGTGCTCATGGGGGCCTCTTCCGGGATGTGCCGCAGGCCTCTGGTATCCTCACACAGTAGGAAGGGTGAGGAAGCTCCCTGGGTCTGTTTTATAAGGACGCGCACTGTTTTAGCTCCCCATCCTAACGAGCCAATTAAGGAAGGAAGGGCTTACTGTGGCTCACAGTTCCAGGGGTCAGTCCATCACCAGGAGCCCGAGGTGGCTGGTCACACTGTAGCCACAGTCAGGGGCAGAAAACAACACCCAGGACCCAACTCAGGGAATGGTGCCACCCGCAGTGGGCGGGTCTTTCCACCACGATTGATCTACTCAAGAGGATCCCCACGGGCGGGCGGGCGAGCTAGAGGCCTGGCTCCCAAGGTGACCACTGAGATCAGCCACCTCAGGCACTAGGCCCATTCACGAGGGCTCCACCCCTACCACATAACCACCTCCCACAGGCTCCACCTCTAAACACCGTCATACCAGCCTCCGAGATGCAATATATGTATTTGAAAGGCACGAACATTCACCCATTACATCTACTTTAAAGAAACAAAATGTGAAATGCTGAGCGAAGCTTTAAAGCCCCGGTTTTTTAAAGAAAAGTGAGATCTCAAATTAGAGGAGTACTCAGAGAAGGGCCTAGCCTTCCTCCAGAAGTCTGGAGACCTAATGCAGACTTACAAGTTTTAACTCAGACATTAATGTGATTATATTTTGTCTACTTTATGTATATAAAAAATGCTTCACTCCCACCAAGCTCCAACCCATGGTGACACAGACAACCCTAGTTAAACTCAGCCACAAAACAAAAGGAAAAGACACAGGTCTGACAGAGGGACCTGGAGGGGGAAGCTGACTGGATAGGAAAGAGACAAGAGAAACTGGGAATAGTTGCATTATAAACATACACGAATTTGTTGAAGAACAGATTTAATTAATATTAAATCTGAAACAGCATTGTTACAGGTTTGTTTGTTTTTTTTTTTATAAGCATGAATGCTATGGTTTTTTTGTTTTGTTTTGTTTTGTTTTTTTAGACAGGGTTTCTCTGTGTAGTCCTAGCTGTCCTAGAGCTAGCTCTGTAGACCAGGCTGGTCTCGAACTTACAGAGATCCGCCTGCCTCTACCTCCAGAGTGCTGGGATTAAAGGTGTGTGCCACCATCATCCGGCCAGATGCTATGGTTTATATCATGTGTTAAATAAAGGCTTGTCCCCTGGGGCAGTGCTACTGCAAAGTGCAGTGAAAACCTTCAGGGAGAGGCCTCAGGGGAGGTCCCCAGGCCACTGGAGTATATCTGCAGGTCTGCAGAGGGGTTTTGGGGCTCTGCTCTCTTCCTCCACCCTGCTTGATGATCCCCGGAGTGAGAAGTCTTACCTACTTCTATTCCCTGGCCACGCCATCTGTCACCCGGACCTGTGGTCCACAGCCAGAGTAGAATGTCCAGACCCCACGAGCTATAAATAAGCCAGCTAATCAACTCAGGTGTCCCCCAAGTGTGACTGATATATGAGAAAAGACAAAAGCAAAACAATCAAAAGCTACACATTTTAAAACTAGTCTCACCTTCCAGTTCATGGCAGCCTGCCTGTGAGTTCACTTCTGATCAATGCAACCCGTAGACACAAGCATGAGAGGTGGCTGGAGGGTTGGGTCCAAGGAGCTGGGAGTTCTGAGCTGGGGAAAGGAGACAGAAAAAGAAACAGGTCAGTGTAGAGCTTCCAGAGCAGACACATTAGGAAACCACGTCTGAGCAGAGAGCAAGCGCTGCAGAGCTGGGTCAAGAGTTCTGTACAAGGTGACCCAGAGCTTGTCCTGGTGGCTCTCCACAGCCCCCTGCACAATGCTGCTCCTGAGACATCTGTCCCCATCCGAGTCCTCTGTGTCCCCAAAGCCCACATTCACAAATGTCCCCTCTCCTAAGGTCCCTGTGAGTGTTGCCTGTGCTTATCCTTGCTTTAAAAAAATCTGGAGGGAAAGGATAAATGAGAGGCCAAAAAACTGTGCTAACAGCCAATTTGTCCAGAAAAAATCTGTTGCAAGGAGCTGCTTGTTCGTCCCGGCTGCCCAGACCCAAAATAATCACACAGAAACTATATTCATTAAATCACTGCTTGGCTCATTAGCTCTAGCTTCTTATTGGCTAACTCTTACATATTAATTTAACCCATTTCTATTAATCTGTGTATGGCCACGTGGCTGTGGCTTACCGGCTAAAGTTCTGGCCTCTGTCTCCAGCAGGGATACATGGAGGCAGCAAGATGTCTCTGCCAATTCTAGAGTTTGGAAGTTGCTTACAATGCACTTCCTGTTTACTTAGGTAATATTATATCCTTCTGGAGTCTATGATGGAGTTGAAGAATTTATAGTTATAGTTTTCCCTAGTTATAATAAAAGATAAAGTAGATATAAATATTATAACTGTAATTCTTGTTTGATACCTGTTTTGTTATATGTAATTTTACTATGTTAAAGTTAAAACCTTCCTTTTTATTTAAACAGAAAAGGGGAGGTGATGTGGGAGTCCCCTCTGTGTGCTGTGATTACTATTAACAAATAAAAAAACGGCTTTGAACCTATAGCAGGGCAGAACTTAGCTAGGCAGGGAAAACTAAACTGAATGCTGGGAGGAAGAAGGGCAGAGTAAAAGAGAAGCCATGGAGCCAGAGACAGATGCTGGGAATTTTACCCAGTAAGCCACAGCCTCATGGCGATACACAGATTAATAGAAATGGGTTAAATTAATATGTAAGAATTAGCCAATAAAAAGCTAGAGCTAATGGGTCAGGCAGTGATTTAATGAATAGTTTCTGTGTGATTATTTCGGGGCTGAGCAGCCAGGAACTAACAAGCAGCCTTCCTACTACAAAAATCCTTCCAAAGAATAAAAGAGACCTAGAGCAAGTGAGAGCACAGAGCTAGCTAGAGAATACACGTTTTCCAGGGCCTTGTGTCTTGCTCCCTTAGGAGATGACATGAGCCCCACAGCCAAAACACTTGAGATCTGAGACAGCCTGCACACTGTGTCAACCAGATGGTCCCTACTATTTCTGAACTTGACTTCATAGCAACGCATTGACAGCTGGCTCCACTGTGCCTGACTGTGCTAATGTGTGTAGATGAACAAAGCCAACTAGTCTATACTCTACAACCTTTACTTTAAAGGGGGAAGAAAAAAGGTTTAAGTAATGCATGCAGGATCTTCCAGGTGTAACTGTACTCTGAACCCATCTGGTACTGAAGGTCTCTGTCTTAAACAGGTATCCCCAGGTTCTTGGCATCTCATTGAAAGTACACAGAATGAAATGTGTAAGAGGAGGAATTTTATCCAGAATCATAGTACAGTCCAGATGCTCTACAAGAAGGCAATGGGCTACCGGACTTGTCCATTGGAGTGGACAAGAGCAGCTGGTTACTGCTCATGTCTTCCTTCTGTGGGTGCAGGAGGGGTGGGAGCCGATGGCTGGAGCTGAGGTACAGGTGTTCTTTTGGTTCTAATTGATGAGCCTGAGTTGTGTAAGCTTTAGTTCACACCCTCTCGTATGATGTTAATCCTATATGTGCCCAATTCCAATAAGGCACAGCCAAAGTGGGCAAAAAGGGATTTCCCCCCTAAATGTTCATTTTGAGGTCATAGTTTGTGTTACTGTGCATGCACCCCAAACCAGTACATGTTGGATCTGGCCATGTCCCCTGGTTTCAAGATATGCTTGGTCACCAGACACCAAACAGGAGTTACTAAGGGTTGCTAGGGAGCTGCAGTTTTCATGTCCATAAGCCTCTTTTGAAAAGGAGGTGTGCAATGGGTCAAGGAAGAAATTTAAAACTTCCTAAAATTCAATGAAAATGACCACATACCCAAATTTATGGGACACAATGAAGCAGTGTTAAGAGGAAAGTTCATAGCACTAAATACCTATAGAAAGAAGCTGGAAAAATCCCACACTAGTGAGTTAACAGAACATCTGAAAACTCTAGAACAAAAAGAAGCAAACTCACCCAGGAGGACTAGATAGCAGGACATAATCAAATTGAGAGCTGAAATCAACAAAATAGAAACAAAGAAAACAATACAAAGAATCAATAAGACAAAGAGTCAGTGCTTCGAGAAAAATCAACAAAATAGACAAACCTTTATCCAAACTAACCAAAAGGCAGAGAGAGAATATCCAAATTAAAAAAAATCAGAAATGAAAAGGGGGACATAACAACAGACACAGGAAATTCAGAGAATCATTAGGTCCTACTTCAAAAACCTGTACTCCACAAAATTGGAAAACTTAAAGGAAATGGATAACTTTCTGGATAAATATCACTTGCCAAAATTAAACCAAGACCAGATAAGCAAATTAAATAGATCTATAACTGCTAAAGGATCACATTATCATCTCATAGATGCTGAAAAAGCCTTCGACAAAATACAACATCCCTTCATAGGTCTTAGAAAGAGCAGGGATACAAGGAATATACCTAAACATAATAAAGGCAATATACAGCAAACCAACAGCCAACATCAAACTAAACAGAGAGAAACTCACGGAGATCCCACTGAAATCAGGAACAAGACAAGGTTGTCCACTCTTTCCATATCTATTCAATACACTTCTTGAGGTTCTAGCTAGAGCAATAAGACAACAAAAGGAGATCAGGGGGATACAAATCGAAAATAGGAAGTCAAACTCTCATTATTTGCTGATATATGATAGTTTATATAAGTGACCCCAAAAATTCTACCAAGGAACTTCTACAACTAATAAACACCTTCAGTAATGTATCAGGATACAAGATTAACTAAAAAAAAAAAATCAGTAGCCCTCTTTTACACAGATGATAAATGGACTGAGAAAGAAATCAGAGAAACATCACCCCTCATGATAGCCACTAATACCATAAAATATCTCGGAGTAACTCTAACCAAACAAGTGGAAGACCTGTATGACAAGAACTTTAAATCTTTGAAGAAAGAAATTGAAGAAGACACCAGAAAATGGAAAGATCTCCCATGCTCTTGGGTAGGTAGAATTAACATAGTAAAAATGGCAATCTTATCAAAAGCAATCTACAGATTCAATGCAATGCCTATCAAAATCCCAGCAAAATTCTTCACAGACCTCAAAAGAACAGTACTCAACTTCATATGGAAAAGCAAAAAACTCAGGATATCCTGCACAATAAAAGAACTTCTGGAGGCATCACAATCCCTGACTTCAAACTCTACTACAGAGCTACAGTACTGAAAACAGCCTGGTATTGGCATAAAAAGAGACAGGAGGACCAACAGAACTGAATCGAAGACCCAGATATCAATCCACACACCTACAAACACCTGATTTTTGACAAAGAAGCAAAAAATATCAAATGGAAAAAAAAGGCATATTTAACAAGTGGTGCTGGCATAACTGGATATCAACATGTAGAAGAATGAAAATAGATCCATATCTATCGCCATGCACCATACTCAAGTCTAAATGGATCAAAGACCTCAACTAAAGCCATCCATACTGAACCTCATAGAAGAGAAATTGGGAAGTACACTTGAACACATTGGCAAAGGAGACCACTTCCTAAATATAACCCCAGTAGTACAGACACTAAGGAAAACAATTAATAAATGGGACCTCCTGAAACTGAAAAGCTTCTGTAAAGCAAAGGACACAGTCAACAAGACAAAACAGCAGCCTACAGAATGGGAAAGATCTTCACCAACTCCGCATCAGACAGAGGACTGGTCTCCAAAATATACAAAGAACTCAAGAAATTGTTCATTAAAAGAACAAATAATCCAATAAAAAAAATGGAGTACAGACCTAAACAGAGAACTCTCAACAGAGGAATCTAAAATGGTTGAAAGGCACTTAAGGAAATGTTCAACATCCTTAGTCATCAGAGAAATGCAAACCAAAACAACTCTGAGATTCCATCTTACACCTGTAAGAATGGCCAAGATCAAAAATGTGGGGTAAAGGGAACACTCCTCCAATGCTGGTGGGAATACAAACTGGTACCACCCCTTTGATATCAGTACAGCAATTTCCCAGAAAATTAGGAAACAACCCACCTCAAGACTCAACAATATCATTTTTGGGTATATACCCAAAGGATACTTAATCAAACCACAAGGACATGTGCTCAGCTATGTTCATAGCAGCTTTGTCATAGCCAGAACCTGGAAACAACCTAAATGTCCCCCAACCATAGAATGGATAAGGAAAATGTGGTACATTTACACAATGGAATACTACACAGCAGAAAAAAACAATGACATCTTGAAATTTGCGGGCAAATGGATGGATCTAGAAAACATCATATTGAGTGATGTAACCTAGACCCAGAAAGACAAATATCATATGTACTCACTCATAAGTGGCTTTTAGACATAAAACAAAGAGAAACCAGCCCACAAATCACAATTCCAGAGAACCTAGACAACAATGAGGATCCAAAGAGAGACATACATGGATCTAATCGACATGGGAAGTAGAAAAAGACAAGATCTCCTGAGTAAATTGGGAGCATGGGAACCATGGGAAAGGGTTGAAGGGGAGGGGAAAGGAAGGGGGAGATTGGAGAAAAATATATAGCTCAATAAAAACAATTTAAAAAAAAGAAAGAAGTGCGCCCAAACACAGGCTCCAGAGAAGAGAGGGTTCAGTGAAGAAGAGCAGGTCAGAGAAGAGGAAGGCTGTGCAGCACTGGGCTGAGCCACAGGAACAGCATCGAGTGGCTCACAAGAGCGACTGACAGTCAGGAGGGCAAACTCCCACTGCAGCTGCCTGCGTCCCAAAGGGAGAACAGCGTGACAGACTGGAATGATCTTTTGAAAAGTTTCCTGGTAGGGTTGGGTTTGCAGAACAAAGGTAGATGACTCGCCCGCCCGCCTGGAAGGCACAAGGCTCTGCATGGGAAGTGGGGGAGAGGGAGAGCATCATTGTAAAGGGGAGAAGGAAACAGGCAGTGACTGGAGAGGAATCAGGATGAAGGCCAGGATTGCTTAAGAAGGTGTCACAGGTGGTCAGCCCTAAACACATGCACATATGTACAACACTGAATAGACTCAGTGTGTGTGTGTGTGTGTGTGTAAAATAACAAGAGGTTATGAATTCAAGAGGAACTGGGGTGGACGGAGCAGGGGGACTGGAAATCTTGTAAACGCATTCATGAAATAAAAGTTTTAATTAAAAAACAAAGGGAGGTGTGCATGCAGATCCATGGGGCAGGGAGGGGGAGACCCCAGCTAGTTTCGCTGGGGAAGCAGTGCCGTGTGGCCCAAGCATCAGAATCATGAGGCAGGGTTGCTTCTATCCACACGAACTTATTATGATCAGAATTAGAGAAGCCCCAGGAAACTTCGCAGGCCTTTGAACAGGCTTCCTTAGGTAAACCTCATGGGAGATGGTTTAGAAAAAAAAGTTCAATTACAAAAGTATCAAATATATAGAAGTCAGACCTCAATCTATTCAAGGTTATAGAACTTGAAAACCAGCTAGCTATTGGCACAAGATAACCAAGTTTTCCCCTTGGCTTGTGCAAAGTCAGATAAAGCAGTAAGAGCTGAATTCAAAGCTCTGTTTAAATGTGCTATCAGTGGCTGAAGGCGCCCACTCCCTTCATGCATTTGCCATTAAGCAGCAGCAGAGTTTGCCCTGCGGTAGAAAAAAAAAAAAAAAAAGGCTCTTTGCTTGTTACATCCTGCTGCCAGAGTTTATACCTTGAGTCACTAGTAATTTCAAGGATTAGCCGTGCTGTGTATTAAAACAAAATATTTAAGTTCTTTTCCATTTTATTTTTATAATTCCTTCTTAATTGAGAGTTGTGTACATGCATAGTTGGTGATTTAACTGTTTCCCACAAACTGCCTATGTGAACTGATATACACAGGCTGTTGACTCCTAAAGTCAAGGCCCAAGAGGCTCACCAAAGGAAATAGGTGCAAACCAATCCCCCCGCAGTCGGGAAGTCTGGCAAACACGTTGTGTTTAGTGGCAATGTGACCTTGGTCGGGTACTTGACCTCTCGTAACCTCCTTCCTCTGTACATTCTCCTTCAGAAGTTGAACCATAATCACTAGGAACCATGAGCAGCACACAGAAAGCACGAATCAACGCCAAGTATGACTGTTTGGCTAATCTCTCGCCTTTGCTCGTGGTTCTGCCAGATAAATAGCCCCAGGGCAGATATAGTCAGGAGGGCAAGGAGAAGGGCGTCAGGACTCTACTCCAGGTGGCACTCATGGCTGGGTATATGACCTGGGAAAGCCTTTAACCTCCTGAGCCTCTTACTTGTAATATCAGGGTTCAAAAAGTGAATCTCCCACTCTGATAGTAAACAGGCTGGCAACTGGAGGGTTAAAAGGCAAGGGCTCCGAGAAGGAACAGAGGACTGCTGTGGCTCAGCCACAGTGTGACCGAGCACACACAGCTCTAGGTTCAACCCCAAGGAACTCCTAAGTGAGGCACAGCGCACGCCTCTAGTCCTAGCATTTGGGAGGTGGAGGTAGGAGATCAGAATTCAAGGTTATCCAAGGCTAGAGAGAGTTCTCCCAAAGAGAAGAGAAAAATGAAGAAGTTAAAGAAAAAGCAAATCTGTAATAGGCATAGAGTGGGTTGTGAAACAGAAGAGGCCAAGCGACCCGGAGCAGCACTGCTGGTTCTCAGTCCACCGCTTTAAACTACACAGTCCAAAGCAGACATTTCTACGGCAGCTGGCGAGCCTTCTGCAAATGAGACAACCAAGAAGGCTAAACGAAACAGTGAGCTGTCTGCTCCAGTGCCACACACTCCAGAGCCCGCTCAGAAACAAGAGGCAGCTGGCGCTGGAGGGCTGAAACCACCAAGGTCGGGACAGCTGGACAGCATTAAAATAGACGAACCCCGAGGACCCAGACAGGCTTAGTTTAACCCGCCACAGTAACAAAACCGTTTAGATAAAGCTGCTAGTAGTTCTGATCTTTACTGCAAAGTAGCACCCCACTTGACAGTTTTTTTTTTCTTCTAGAAACAAGAAAGTTGTGTACTCGTTTGATTAGGCCAATTAAAACAACATGGGCAGTTGTTGCTCACAAGCTCCCTTGCTTCTTGGCAGGCCTAAGAAGTCAAGGTGCACCACCCACTCCAGCCACTGAGCAGCTGTGGGAACTCTGAAGCTGTTTTCACTCTCGTCTCTATCCCTTTCACTTCAGTTCCTCTGGCAACCCTTTCAACTACAGGTAGGTTCAGGTTGCCAGTGATCCTTAGGCCTCACTTTAGCCTGCTCTGCATAGGTCTTGGTTTTCAGGAAATACAGATCCACCCAATCCGGGCGGCCCAACCTATAAATCTCAGTACTTTGGGGATCCTCTGAAAACCCAGAGCCACGGTGAACCTCTCTACTTGCTGGAACTACACACCTCATTTGGACAACTCCAAAGTTGTGCTCCTATGCAAACTGGATCCTATGCACCACAGAATCACATGGGGCTTTGCTATTCATGTGATCCCCAGTCGGGCTCCTAACCCCAACACATGCGAGGTGCAACCCTTGCTCCACTAAGGGGCTAAATAAGAGGGCCGGGAGTTATCAACTCTCCCTCCCTTCGAGCCCAGAGCAAGGCGACCTGAATATTAGAATCCCCAAGCGCTGTGTGGCCGCGGCCAGTGTCATCGGGGAGAAGCACAAACACGAGTGGCCGAGGAACACCCCCCCCTCAGCGCCCCAAACTGTCAATCACACACTTACAACTCAAGGCGGTGGGGCCTCCTGGCCGGGTGCAGAGAAGCCAAGACTCCCACAATCCCGTAGGGGAAACTACATATCCCGAAATGCACCGCTCCGCACGCAAGCACCTGCGTGAAGGTCACCGCTTGAGGCGCAGGCGTGTTGGGTCTAGGCTGCTGTTAAGATTGCTGCTGGGTGCCGCGTAGGGTTTAAGGCAACTGTAGCTCCAAACATAGGCACTATGGGCATCAGGCAAGTCGCCTAGGGTAAGAAGAAATGCAGAAATCCAAATTGAACCCCTAAGGATGGTCCACAGGTGTGATGCTGCCTGGAGTCCTTGGTCCATGCCGCGGTGCATCTTCATCCTCCGCTACATTCGCTGATGTCGGCTCGCTCTTCTATACAGCTGAGGACAATGGGTCCCCAGTTTGTTTGTTTTTGTTGTTTACCCCCCAGACTTAGCATTTCTCCACGGGAACAACATAGATGCATCGTCCTTTGGGATAACTGAAGGATGCCCCTGCATTAGGTTCCCAAATTTTTTTTCTAACCACTGGTCCCTGAAAGCGTGCCAGTGGGGAGGCGCACAGGGAGCAGCCCTGGAAAAGGCTGTGGAGAGGGAAAGTAACCATCTGAGCTCCCCACTTCGACTCCTCCTTTTGTAGAGGGGGAAGCTGATGCCCGGTGCTCTCATTAGAAGTCCTACATATACCCTGCAGTGGTAGGGTAGATATTTGAACCCAAGAAATCTAAGTTCAAATCTCGTTATGCTTCTTTGTGGAAACAAAGTAGACCATATTAGCACGCAGAGGCGAAAGCAGACTTGGTTGAACCAAAAAGGGAAGGTTTTTTTTTTTTTCCAGAGAAAGTAACAAATAAACCTTTGTTCTAAGCACTTTGAGACTATTGTCTAATTTACATCTATGAGGCCTGTAAAGGACACACTATATAACCATTTCGCAAACGACGAGACGGAAGCACAAAGAATGATTTGTTCAGAGGTAAGCATGTGGCAGAACGGGGGCTCGCCACAGGTTGTGAGGCCAGAATCAGATCAGCCCTGCTCCTTTCAGATGGCTTCGAATCTGGTGTGCAGGACCGACAGGCTAAGCAAAACGAACTCTGAAAGGGATGGAGATATAAAACCAGCTGTTTGAATGAGCGTTTTCATTGGGAAAGCCTCACTTTCGTGGAAGTTGACCCTGGAGGGGGAGGTTGGGGTAAATGATGAACACCTGGATACCCAACACGCATGTCTGGTGTGTTAGTTGTCTGCACTGTTAGTGAAACTAAACACCTGGGAAAAACCACTTAGGGAAGGAATGGTTTGTCTAGGCTGGCCAGAGTCCACAGTGGGGAAACTTGGTTTTCTCTTTGTTCCATCTGGGATCCCAGCCCAGGGAATGGTGCCACCCACTTAAGAGTATGTATTTCCCTCTCATTTAACCCAATCTAGATAATCCCCCACAGACATCCTCAGAGGCTTATCTGTATGTGAGTCCTGACCCTGTCAAGTTGACCATATTAACTGCTACTTAAGGATGTAGTATTTCTTCTGCTCCCCGCAAATATTATTGACAGACTACAATCCATGTTGTAACTATGCTTTCCAATGTTGATGATAAAATATGCTTAATAATGAAATCCTGGATTTAGCCACCACTATATTTTCCTGGGTAACAGATAAACCAAATGGAAATTAACCAACAATGTGTGTGTGTTGGTGTGTGTGGGGGGGAAGATCCATGTGATCTGTGCTCTGAAAGAGAAAAAAAAATTCCCCATATGTGACTCAGACCTGCAAGGTGAATACCCAGCAAGGTCCTAATGTTTGCATTTTAAAGAAATATTCCTAGATGCTGGAAGAATTCTCCTTGCAGGGTGTCAGCATTTGCATTTCTAAGAGACAGTTTTAGACAGTAGAAGAATTATTCCTCCAAGGGAAAGAGAGGATCTGTAGTTGTGTGCTTCCTCAATTGTGCGAAGAGACCCCAGTAGCCTCTCTCTGCCTATTGTGGCTGGACTGTGCAGTCAGCTCCCCTGGCTGTGGTTCGTTTTTCTCAGGAGGTACTGTAAGGAGCTGGAGTAACCCCAGGATTCAGCTTTGAGGTGTTAGGTAAAAAACAAAAACAAAACTGACGTTTGTGCAAGTTTCATAGGCTATGAAGGTCGATGAGATAATTTGTACCAAGAATATGCAGTTTTTACTGGTCGAGGCTGGGGCCTAGTTGGGAAGAAGGTCCAGGGGGCCTTGACTAGAGACTGATAAAAAAGGAAAGTCCATTACTCGGGTAGAAACCTTGGCTAGATAGAGCCCCAGGCTGGCATCTCTGGGTCAAGGCTATCTAGGATGGCGGTGTCAGTGGGCGTCAGAATTTTATTTAGCCTTCTGGTGTGAGGGGGGAGGGCACTCAGGACAGATTTGCACTTAGACTATGAATGCCTCTCTCTAACACTGTTTAGTACCCTCTGGTCATTAAATGAAAAACGTAGGAAGCAGATACTGTCTGTATGTTATATCTTCTACAGCCAACAAACGCTGGTTGGCTTTGTGGTTTGTGGCCACCAAAACTCATGTTAAAACTTGGTCCCCAATATGTTGAGATGTAGGGGCATTTAAGAGGTGTTACTCCCCCCCACCAAAGGAATGCATGGCCTTTTGTGGAGGGAGTTTCACCCACTGGGCTGGATTAACACCAGGGCACACATAGTTATAATGAGGTCGTGTCTGGTATGTGATTTCCACTACACACGCAAGCTTGGCCTTCCCCTTCCTGCCACAAATTAAAGCCATGTGAGGCTCCACCAGGAACCTAGCAGATGTGGGTGCCCATTCTCACAGGCTTCCCAGCCTCTAGAACCATGGCCTCAAATAAACCTGTAAGAATTACCCAGTCAGGTCATCTCACAGAAATGGACTTCTTTGAACCTTGTCTTGATGCTCCGAGGTGTGAAGCCTCACTCTCAATGTTGTGCCCTGGCCATGACAGAGGAAAGATGTGGGGTATGGAGACATGATCCTAAGGCCCTCCCAGCATGTCCCTCCTTTGCCCTGGACTTCCTGCCTTCAGCAATTGTGTTCTGATTCTCATGGCTCTGCTCTAGCTGTGTCCACTTCCTGTTGACCTCTGTTAAGACTGTTCACATCCCAGTGCACAGCTGACCCCCTCCCCCATGCATGAACTCCTGCAGCTCAAGGGAGCTCACTCCCCTTTCACCCTTGGGGCCCAGATGGGAACCCAAGCAGTTAAACGTCACATGGCTGAATTAATGAAGAAAACATCTAGTCCTGATGGATTACAGTTTTCTCATCTGTAGGTGTAGAATACAGGTGACCTCCAAGGTGCCCTTCAGCTCTTGCATAGATGATGCCATGTACTCCATGGTACAAAATATTCATTTTTTCCCTCCAAGACAGGGTTTCTTTGTGTAGCTTTGCAGCCTGTCCTGGAACTCGCTCTGTAGACCAGACTGGCCTCGAACTCACAGAGATTGGCCTTCCTCTGCCTCCCGAGTGCTGGGACTAAAAGTGTGTTCTACCACCACTTGGCTCATTTTATTTTTTTAATGATAGGTTACATTATATGTGCACATATAACACGATGTTCTGAGCATGCACACATTGTGGAGTGACTGACATCGTAGCATCTCATGTAGGTAAGGACACTAACATCCTCACACTGATCAGTTTGTTTGTTGTTTGTTTTGAGACAGGTTTCTCTGTGTAGCCCTGGCTGTCCTGGGATTCTCTGCAGACCAGGCTGGCCTCGAACTCACAGAGATCCACCTGCCTCAGCCTTCTGAGTGCTGGGATTAAAGGAGTGTGCCACCATGCCATGCCCCGCCACTGATCAGCTTTTAAGAAAACATTGTTATTGACCTTACAGTACAATGGGTCTTGAATGGCTTTGAACCTCAGTTAGCTCCTTCCACCTCAGCCTCCAGGGTTGGGGTAATGGTGTGCACCCCCAGGCCCCTTTAAAATATGTAATCTTTGACCGACATCTCTCTATGCCCCCCATGTACACACACTACAGTGTAAAGGATGAAGCAGCTGCTGTCTAGTTCTCAGAGCATCGGTCTTGTCAAACACGCGTGAAAATAAGCTGCTTAAAAACAAGGACTGACCATAAGTAAAAAAGTGTGATGTTCAGAAGAAATGCCATAGTTTTAAAACTTATTTTTCTGACTTGGAATCCAATTTCTTTATTTATTTAATGTGCATTGGTGTTTTACCTTCATGTATGTCTGGGTGAGCGTGTTGGATCCCCAGGAACTGGAGTTACAGACAGTTGTGAGCCACCATGTTGGAGCTGGGAATTGAATCTGGGTCCTCTGTGCCCATGAATCAGTAAGTGCTTGCCCGTGAGCTCAGCAAACCCGTGATAGATTTAAACCTTGGCTACTGAATAACACATTTGACTTATTCATAAATTGAATTTGCTACATTCAAACTAATATTTCATATGAGAAAGAAGGTTGAAGGATTTGTAAATCTCTGCTTTCTATTCCCATTGCCCCTGCCCAGGCCCTCAGCTTCATGTTTGGCTCTAGTCTCAAGATGGAAATTGATTTACATGACATATATATTGCATAGCAACTAAAAAAGAAATCTTCAGCACAGAGTATCACCCCAATGGGCTCATGCAAACCACTGAGATAGAAATGTCACCCGTGCCAGCTGGCCAGCCAGGCCATCACTGCGAAGATGTTCACACAGAGAGGAACTAGCTTTCTTCTGAGCAAGGACAAGTCGGACTTGCTAAGGGGCAGAAGCACCCCTTCATAACCAGATGTGCCCTCGTTATTTATCAGGGCGACACTGTGAACCCTGTTGCCCCCAT
The DNA here is from genome assembly GCA_004026605.1 of Ondatra zibethicus. NCBI lineage: Eukaryota > Metazoa > Chordata > Mammalia > Rodentia > Cricetidae > Ondatra > Ondatra zibethicus. The sequence continues at coordinate 59,857 of PVIU01011263.1, forward strand.
GTTCTCATGAATGGTGGCCTTGGGTTCTTCCAGATGCAGGATCTGACTTTTGTACTTCTCTTGCCAATCCTCCACGATGTACTGGTGGTAGGGGTCCTGGGAATGCTCCCGCCGCTTCGATTTCACCGTGCTCACCAGGATGGCCACCACGATGAAGGAGAACATGCCAATCATCACCATGAGGTACAGGATGACATAGTAGAAGTTCTCAGCATCAACTCTGGCCTGAAGCGCCTGTTCTTCGGCTGTTGTGTTCTTCCTCCAGTTGTCCATATAAGTAATGAAAATCTTTTTGAAGACATCCTCCAGTGTTTGTGTAAAATTGGCTAATGTGGTCATGTTTTTCCCTTGCTGTAATTAAATGATAATACAGATTAGTAAGGCTAAGGCCCTACCTACATTTGGCTGCCTTCAGGGAAGTCAGGAGGCAGATGCAAGTGGAGAGAATGTAATTGCTTTTCTTTTTCCCTTCCTTCCTTCCTTCCTTCCTTCCTTCCTTCCTTCCTTCCTTCCTTCCCTTTTTTTTGAAGATCTATTTAATATGTGTTCTGCCTGCAATTGCTGGGAATTGAACTCAGGACCTCTGGAAGAGCAGCTAGTGCTCTTAACCTCTGAACCATCTCTTCAGCCGTGAGAAGGCAATTTCTTAACCTGGGTAGTGATGGATTGAATACAAAATTGGGTAGTCTTTAAACACACCCATTTTTATTCATTGTTTGACTGTGCTGTTACTATAAAATGTAATAGAAGACATAAAGCTATATAAAAATATTTATACATAATTATATATGCACACATTAAAAAGGTGAAAGACTAAAAGGAAGTAGATAAAAATGTATACATATATACATATGTGTAGCCATATATTTTTGTGCTTTTTTTGGTGTTTTTCTTGAATGTTGAATTCTCATCAATCATCTTGCATTTATTTTTGCTGGAATAAAACAGTGACCTCTCAGCCACTAACAGAATGCATGTGTGTGTATGTGTGCATGTGTGTGACATGCATCCAGCATGTTTGCTGTTGAACAAAGCAGTGGGCACTCTGCTTTTACAAATTATGGGGATTTAGACACAGCATTGAGGCAAAAGTTTTCAAAGATTAAAAAAGTTTAAAGAAAATATATCCTATGTCCTAGGTTTATCAGGCATATCCAACCTGTCGCCCATGGGCTGCAAGCAACACAGGACAGCTGTGCATGCAGCCTCAAAGCATAAAGCTACTTAAAACATGATGACATTAGGAAGTGTGTATGTGTGTGTTGCAATTTATGGGACTTTTTTCTTTGTAACTACTTGATTTTATAGTTCTGGTGTGTGAAATTATTTGGTGACATTTATCACAGTGTCAAAAAGTTGGTTGTGACTAATAGACAGATTTTGCACACACACACACACACACACACACACACACACACAGAGGAAAAGAGTGTTTTAGATACTGATGCCGAAACATAAACTGAGCATTCCTCAGTCCTCAGATCCATCTCTCCTCTTCATCCCCACTGCCTCTGCCCAGCCACCACCATCTCTCTAAACACCGCGTCTGCCCTTCTCTCTGCACAAGGATGCTCTCTTTACCAGAAGGGAAGTAGGGCGATGCCATCACCTTCCATCACAGGATGTGGACCCTCCTGGTGGCCTAAACGTAACTTCCTAATTCCTTAACAAGATTACCTGGCCTGGCCTGAGTTCCCGCCTGACCCAACTCTGCACTTTTCCCTTACAACAGAAGACTCCGTGCAGCCAGCTAATCACGCCTACTTTCTTTCCTCCGAGCCAGTTCTTGCCTGAGGACATTTGAGGCCAGCCTCACTACCTAGGATTTTACGCCTGCTCCCCTGCCCGCACTCTCTTTGTTGAGTCCCAGTGTTGAGCTGCCTCTCCATCACGAACAGGCTGTGCCAGGCACCCTCGGGTGGAGACAACTGCCCCCGGACTTCCATGCAACACGTTTTCCCAAATTGCCCTAGCTGAGAATCTTGTTCCCAATACTCGTTTTTCATCTGACTTTAAAAAAAAAAAGAGGATATATTTATTTTATGTGTTTGGGTGTTTTGCCTACATGTATGAATATGCACCATGTTCATGCTCGGTGCCTGAGAAGGTCAGAAGAAGGTGCTGGGTTCCTGAGCCACCACTTGTGTGCTGGGAACTGAATTCCAGTTTTCTCTAAGAGCAAGTCCTCCTAACTGCTAAGCCGTAGCTCTGGTCCCTCACTTGACATTTTAACTTCTGTTCTTCAAAGGTCTTTAAGATCTCGCTCTCCTTCTCCCCACCACTCAAAGCCTAGTAGGTTAAAAAAAGAAAGTTAGCAAACAGATGAGATTGCTCCCAGGCGTACTGGAAATGCAGAAATGTGCTACTAGCGCCTTAAACGGCGTTTGCTGCGGCAGAGCAGAGCCAGACTCATTTTTCTCCATAACGTTTGTGTCTGCACGTAGGGAGATCTGAGTTCAGTTTCAGGGGACTCCTGGGCTCCCCACAGTCTAAGACGCTCTTCCACAGGTATCCCGAGGTGAGAGATTTTAGCAGGGCATCTCACTGGCGCCACTCAGGCCTGCTTCCTGGTGTGGGCACAGTTGCCAGCCCCTGAGAGCTGAGGGCCTGCACCACCCACTATTTGCTTGGCTCTTTGCTGCTAAGCAGGTCACGGGTGCTTTTTGTTCAGGCTTAATCACAGGCTTGAAAGGGCCTATGAGGATTAAATAAATGCCTGAGTACTGACCTCTGTCCAGGCTGAGCAGAGTCTGGGAGGGATCACGTTTTCAATACCGAGGCATGAGATGCAGCTTGGCCGGAAAGTCTGGTGTTTTCCGACCATGGAAAGATTCGAAGCACGGTCCAAAAGCAATCTCACTGATAGGGGTTTTGTTAAAACATATTCAAAGGCTAAGCAGAATGCGCTATGGAAGCGGAAAAGGGAATAAATTGGGGGTGGAAGGGCACAAGAGGGGTCGGCGAGACGGGGAGAGGAGCTGCATGAGAGAACTATTCAAAGCTAAGTACGGAGCATCACACTCCGTTCACGAATCTTCAATAGGAAAGCAGGAGCTGGGAGAGGCCCAGTGGGTAAAGCGCTGACTGCGGAGCCTGAGGACCGGGGTCTGAATCCCCCGAATTCTTGTAAAGCTGCACACGGTAGCACTTGCGTGCATAGGTAGTCCCTGCACTCCTGGAGTGAGATCGGAGGGAGATACCAGAGGATCCTGGAAAGCTAACAGGCGGCTTTGCCTGGAGAACGCAGCAGCAAACAGGAGACCGTGTTCCGAATGAAGCAGGTGAGGATGAACTGTACACGGAGGCTGACCTCCGACCTGCACATGTGCTCTGTGGTACGTCCGGTCTCACACACATGCACACATAAGCACACACAAACGAACTCACATACAGATTAAAAACAAAAAAAAATTAAAAATCTGCAGATTGTAAAGGATAATAGCAAGTTAACATTAAAAATGATAAAGGGGTTAATTTAAATTTTGATTCCTAGAATAACCACTGACTTGATAGACAGCCACCATATTTGGCACACATACGTGCTTCTTATAAGTCCCAAGGGAGGCATTTTACTTTAGCAATACCCAGAGAACAGTTGTGCGCAGTCCTTTGAACGGTATGAGATTGCCTTAGGTCTATGCAGGTCTAACTGGTCAGTGTCACGTGGGTCCACCTAGTGGGGAGTGTATCCCCACTAAACGGTTTTTACTGAGTCTCAGAACAGGCTGGGCACCCAGAGAACAGAGACCCGCTTGCCCTTTGGCGGGGTTAAGACTACAGCCTAGCACTTAGGTCTGTCTAAGATCAGGGCTCTCAAATTGGCTGTTGTGCCTGGGCTAGAACTGCCCAAGACCAGCGTCCAGTACTCAGCCTGACCTAGCGGAGGCCACACAGTGCAGTGAGCTTGTTTTCGCCGCCTGTGGCTGGTTGGCTCAGCAGCGTAAAGGGCAAAGGATGAGAGCAGGGGCCTGAGCTTGCATGCGTCCGTTGGCTGTGCCCCGTCTCCGAATGATCCCCTAGTTCCAGGTCCTCCTACCACAGCTCTATGAGGTGACCGCCAAGGACAATCTGCACGACAAGGAAAGTCACACATGCTTGACCCTAATGACCAAATCTTTCTTTGCTTGAAATATGGTGGGTGACTACCCTTACTCACGCCAGCAACAGACAGCCAAGTCTTGTGTTTTTATGGAAAAAGATACAGTTACCTACATTTGGCATGAGTCAACATTTTCATCTGAAAGCAGTTACTGAAGAGATGAGCAAGGAAAGGTTGGGAAGGGAGGGAGGTGGGCTAGAGGGAAGGAAGACAAGTATGCCCAGGATATGTGTGTGCTTGTGTGTGCACATGTGTGTGAGTGCGTGCATGTGTGCGTGCACGCATGCCTGTGTGTCTGTGTGCATTCAGTTTTCTGAAATAAGGAAAAGGAAAAAAAGTTGCCTTATTCTCTTTTCAAAAGCTGTATAATGAAACTTACCTACACAGTGCGCGAGCAATGCAGGAGATCTTCCAGGAGCCAGGCTCTACCTGTCTTGCTGGCGTGGGCTCTTCAGGACTACACAAATCTCAGCAGGCTGGGCACTTTGAGCTTGAGGCCTAGGAAACCCTCGCTGACTGGAGTCTGCAGTCCTGGGCTTTTACAAATCCAATGTTTAATCTTAAGTGGAAAGTTAAATACTGGCTGGCAGCTGGGAATTAACCTCGATGCCTTGATAGGGGTGGGGCATGGAGTTGCCGGTATGGAGCCTGGCTGTGGGTGAAGTAGCTCAAGTTCCCTCTTTGCGATGGCTATGTGAGCTTCTCCTGGGGAGATGTGGGCACCGACCCACCCCAGAGAAGGCAACAACGACAGACAAGAGTAATGATTCCCTCCAAATCCATCCTGCTGAACCTTACAGAGTTATTTATAGGACCATGGACAAGAGGGTGCTTACAGGAGAGTTGGTACCGCCCCCACTGCCCCTGGATGCTGCACACTCTATACACATAGTACTTCCCAAGATCTGAGTTGCACAGGACAGAGTGCAGGAACTAGAATCTCAGGAGGTCTAGTGACCCCTCCCCAACTCCTAGAAGGGGAAGTCTGTGGGTGACAACAGCTGTTGTCGAGGGTCTCTCAGAGGTGAGCATTCCACAGCAGGGCCCCATGATGATCTCCTGCATCAGTGAACAATGAAGACTGTCCCTCACAGACATATTCACGCACCAACTTTGTCTAGGCAATTCCTTAAGAGAGACTCTTTTCCCAGATAATTCTAGGTTGTGCCAAGTTGACAGTCCAAGTGGACCAGGGCAGGGGAGGGTGGTGGTGGTCCCCAAGTCCGAGATCTAGCATATGTGAGCATCACCACATGCCAGGAGCGTCTCCAAAGGTTTATTATAGTAATTTCATATCATCATGGTCACAACCCAGTACACAATCTACTATGAGTGACAGCTAAGGAATCCAGGCACAGAGAGATGGAAAGAGCTAGATAAGCCAAATGTGTGCCTAGATTTGAATCTAATTTGAAAAGGGTCAACCAGCATCACTTATGGGCTTTATAGCTGTTTGTGACCGTGTGACACAGGAGTGGCTAGGTAAAATAAAATAAAGGCTAACTTCGTTTTTCAGATGGGTTCTCCAACTAGATGGTTGATGGGGGAAGAGCCACTAGCCAATCACATCAAGTTGGGGTGTGGCTACTGGGACCCCAGGTAGAAAATCGGGAGAACTCAGGTACTCTCTCTCTCCATGCGGTGTCCGCCAGAGGGATTGGATCGCGACTTTGGTAGAGTGAGCTCCCCTTTTTCCTTTCATTAAAAATACCTGTTTCTATTGAGCTAGCTTGGTT
>PVIU01011264.1:0-12600 GCA_004026605.1 Ondatra zibethicus
AGGCCCGCAAATTACAACAGAAGTTAAGGCAGGAACTTAAAACATCACAGCCACAGTCAGGAGCCAAGAGCGAGACAGACAAAGAGAAAGAGAGAATAAACGCACCAATCCTTTCTTGCTTTTTCTCATCTAGTTTTCTATTCTCTTATATTGTTCAGGAACCCCTGCCTAAAGAATGGTGCCACCCACAATGGGCTGAGTCAATTGACAATCAAGATGATCCCTAAAGAAATGCCCACAGGCCAATCTGCTCTAGGCAATTCCTCACTAAGACTCTTCCTAGGTCGTTCTAGGTTGAATCAGGCTGACAGTTAAAAGTAAACAGCACACTTAGATTCTAGCATTTCATTTTCTCTCTGATTTTTATTGTTGTTGTTTGGTTTTGGTTTGGGGGATTGTTTCTTGTGCTGACAATGGAATCCAGGGCTTTAAGCATGTTAGGCAAATAAATACCCTACCATCAAGTTTCATCCTAGCCTCAGCTTCCAGAATTTTCCAGATGTTAAGTCAGTTACCTTTTGTCTGTTTGCTTTCTGGTTGCCAAAATGTTAATGATATCTTCCACTGGCTGCATTTTTTCTCTCTCACTTTTTATTTCTGTCCTAATGTATTTAAAACCTAAAAAAATCCCATTACTGCAGCTTTAAAGAGAGCTGTGGGGCATACAATGGGGGCACATAAGTGCTCAATATCCCATGGCTAATTGGAAATTATCTATCCATTTTTTTTTCATTCAATAACTGTTGAGATGCTCCCAGAAAGAGGAACTGTGTCTGGCATTCCTTGGGTAGTTCTCCACAACAAATACAAATTTGCAGCAAATCTCACACAAGCTGATAATGGTGAGCCGACTATGGAAGGATCAATTTGGAGGGGGCATTTGAGAAGGATGCCCAACTCCTCCATGTTTTTTCAGTGTGCCCTGCACTGATGATGGCTGCTGCCCTTGTAAATGTTGGGCCAGTTCCAAGCAATTCCTTCGTTCTAGCTGTGTCTTTGCTGTTAGGGCTGATGTGGGGTCATCCAGCTTTCATTTTTAATCTTTCTTTTCCTGATACTTCCAGATACAAAGAAATGGGCTGATACAATGCCTCCATAGATACAGGAGCTTGCTGCCAAGCCTAAAGTCTTGAGTTTGCTCCCAGGACCCATATGATAGAACTGACACCCACAAATGCCGTCCGACCTTCACACACATGCCATGACACATGTGTTCCCCCACCCACAATCAATCGATCAATCACTCAATCACAAAGCACCAACACCTTCCTAAGCTGCACTTAAACAAATCTGCCTGGAGTCCCTTCTAAAAAGTGTGCTTCTCACTCTGGATGTGTATGGGGAGGGCATGGTGGGTGAGCTATATGCAAGGGGGGCATTTAACCCAAGGAGGAAAGATGTCAGAGGCACAAACAAGCAAAAAAAAAAAAAAAGTCAAACTGATGAGAACAGGAGCTAGAAACTGGTCAGGTGCTGCAAGGACCCCAAAACATCAGCTAGCTCCAAGAATGTCTTTATCTAAGGCCAGGACACCAGAAGAAAGTTCTAGTTCTTGGCTCCACCTTACCTCTGACTCTCGCCTGGAAGCTCTACTTGATAGCTGACTAAAGGTGAGAGGAGGGAGCTGCCCACCTTGTGCTTATGCCAACCAGACTGCCAGCTCACGCCCTCTCCATCTAGCACCCCAGTTTCTGCCTTAAGTCCTTTAAAATGCCCCAGACTATCAGCTAGGCTGTACCCCATTCCTGCTACACACGAACCCTGTCTTCTCTCGGTTAAGCTCCTGCTAATGAATCTACAAAAAATTTTTTTAAAACCTTCTAAAAATAGCCCTTTGTGGTCTGTGAGTTTCATTCTCTGAATTCTTGAGGAAACTGAAAAGCCATTGGCTCAAGGTAACTTTCTTTGGTGGTTGTTGAGTTTTCCAGAACCCTAGCCCAAGCTAAGGAGACAGAAAAGTCTTCCATCAAACTCAACAGTACCTCACAAAATTCCTATATCAATGTCAATTACAACAGCAAATATGTGCTGGCAAGATGGCGCAGCAGTTAAGGGTCTGTACTACTCTTCCAGGAGACCCAAGTTTCACTCCCAACACCCACAGCAGGCACTCACAAGTGCCTGCGACTCCAGATCCAGGGGGTTCAAGGAGCTCTCTGGTCTCTTTTGGCCCCTGCACTCACAGGCACAGTTCCACACAGAGACATTCACACATATACACAAATTTAAAACTAAAATAAAATCCTTTTCAAACCCAACAAAAAGGTGCTCTTGAACTTTAAGTAAATAGAATCCAGTGCTTTTACATTGTCATGTCTGTCTTCTTTCCCTGGATAAGGTGTCTAGAAAATTCACTAGTACTTTTGAGGTCTGTCGTGCCTTCTTTTTCATTACTCTGTGGGAGCCCATTGTGTGATTCTACCACAGTGAGTGATCTGCCTGCTCAGGATGGGAATGTGCAGGTTGAAGATATTTGTCTGAACATCCTGGAGTCCAGGAATGAAGTTCTCTCAGTCTCCCAGCAGGACTTTCGAGGAGCAAGGTCCTTCCTTGAAACATTTCCAGACCTGACTTGCCCAAGAGAGTGGGGATGCAAAATGCAAGCAGAAAGGTCCAGGAGCCTGTAATTCAGGAGGCTGGAAGTCAGGAGACTGCATGAAGAGGATTTAGACATCTCCCTGGCCCTTGTCATCTCCCACGCCTACCATGTCACCTTGACCAAATGCAGCCCTGTCTTAACTGCAAAACAGACTGGTTTTTTTCTGGGCTCTTTTTTAAACTGTCGGGGTCCCAGGTAGAAGCACCATCTGTCAGGTCTGTACATTCCAGTGGAGTGTGGGTTGAGGAAAGAAATAAGACAAGAGACAGAGTTGGGAGGGCTTCCAGTGAATACTGTAGCAAAAAGCCAAAAAAGTCGTGAGTTTATTTCCCACAGCCCTTATATACTCCAGTGCAAAAGTGGAAGGCACAAGACTTCCATGATACAAAGAGCAAGCAAGCGTAAGTACTTCCTTATATCTCAAAACACCTGGTAACCAGGTAAGACAAAACATCCTGTTGACTGGCCTTAGAAGAAGAGTAGGCACACCTTTGGTCAACCTTGTTCGTCCTTGAGAAGCAAGAATAGGTCTGAACTCTCTGAATTTTAGTCAAGATGGAACCAGTTCAAAACTGTGGGCCCTCACAGTAAGGTCTGCCCCTGGAGCAGGAGCCCAAAGGGCAGCATTCTGCTGAGTTCACTAAAGAAAGAGAAAGCTGACTTCCCCATTGGGAATGGAAGCTCCCTGTGCGCTGAATGTCCATGTCCCACATGCTCCAGTGTTGAAACCCTGACACTCAAAAGGATGGAATTAGAAGGTGGAGCTGGCTGTTGTGAGGTTAGGTCGGTGGTGAAGGGCTTCAGTGACCTTATAAGATAGGAGCTCTGTGTGTGTGTGTGTGTGTGTGTGTGTGTGTGTGTGTGCATGCGCATGTGAATGCAAGAGCACAGGGAGAAGATAGTCGTTTGCAAGTCAGAAATGTGCTGGTTTAAAAGAAAATGGCTCCCAAAGGGAGTGGCACTATTAGGAGGTGTGGCCCTGTTGGAGTAGGTGTGACATTCTTGGAGGAAGCGTGTCACTGTGGGGGTGAGCTTTGAGGTCTCAAATATGCCCAGGACATGCCCAGTTCAGTTCATTTCCTGTTTCTTGCAAGGTGTAGAATTATCAGCTCTTTCTCCGGCACCATATCTACCTGCACACTGCCATGTCCCACCATGATGATGGCGAGGACTAGATCTCTGAAACTGTAAGTCACCCAATTTAATGTTTTCATTCCTAAGAGTTGTCATGGCCATTGTGTCTCCTCACAGCAATAGAAACTGAAACTAACACATCCCCATTGTGAACCGACTCTGCCAGCGTCTTGAGCTTCAGCTCTTAATCTCTAGACATGTGAGAAGTACCTTTCTGTTGGTTAAACATATTGGTCTATGATATTTTGTTACAGCCTCAGTGGAGTAATCTAAAACAGCATTAAACCATATCCATCTTGCTCACCAATGTATCCCTTCGGCCAGACAGTTCAGAGAGTGAATGTTGTGTAAACAATCACCCCCAAATCTAGTGACTTCAAACAGCATCATTGAGTTACAGCACGCTCTGCACTTGGACAAGGTCGGGGAAGCAGCCTGATGCCAAAGGTGTTGCAGAAATAATCTGGGGGTTTGCACACTTGCCAATTTAGTGATTGATGCTAGCCATCCACTAGGACACCTACAGAGGACCTCTTCACACAGGCTAGAGCGGCCTGCATCACTGCATGGCTGCTGAGCTCCAAGTGTGGATATCGCAAAAGAAACAGAAACCTTAGTGGACGGAATATTTGTTTACACTGTGTGAAGATGTGTTGCTGTGATTGGTGTAAGAGAAAAGATGAATGGCCAATGGCTAGGCAGGAGAGAATAGGCAGGACTTCCGGGGAGAGAGAGAAAGTTAGAGGGATGAATCTAGGTGCACAGATTACACCAGTGAGACAGCAGGCAAACACTGAAGACGCCGGACATATGGTACATAGTAGAGGTAACTGAGCCACATGGCAGAATGTAGATTAATAAAGATGGGTTAGTTTGAGTTATAAGAGCTAATGGGACAAGCCTAAGCTAAGGCCAAGCTTTCATAATTAATAATAAATCTCTGTGCCATTATTTGTGAGCTAGCAGCCCAGAGAAAACTCCACCTCCGCCTTGTTTCTTTGCTGCCATGCTGAAGATGGAACAGGGTGCCTCCTATGCTTTCAGTGCAGGGCTCCGAAGCAGAGGGACTGCCCCTCAGGTAATCCCGGTCCTTGACTACACCACAGAGAAGAGTTTCAGTGGAGTGGAGTGAAGCAGCTAGCAAGTTTGCTAGGGAGAGATAAGAGAGAGTGCACAGTTCAGATTTCAGTGTGAGTGTTTAGAGAGATAGACATAAGAAGGGACAGCACACACCTCCAAGATGTAGGCTTCTCAGGAGAGTGGCAGGCTTTGGTGTCTTTGTAATGGCTGGACATGTATATCTGGGTATCTTTGTTTTTGTTTGTTTGTTTTCATGGCAGGGTTTCTCTGTGTAACAGCCCTGGCTGTCCTGAAACTCTCTCTGTAGACCAGGCTGGCCTCGAACTCAGAGATCTGCCTGCCTCTGCCGCCCCAGTGCTGGGAGTAAAGGCGTGCGCCACCACTGCCCAGCAAATCTGTGGCTTTATTAAAGCTATTGCTCAAGGGATGCAATTTATAATACGGTTTAAAGATTTGAGTTTTTAATTGTGTGTATATGTTTGTGTCTAGGTATGTACGCCTGAGTGTAGGTGCCCACAGAGGCCAGAAGGATGCACCTGGAGCAAGAGTTACAGGGGGTTGTGAGTCACCTGACTTGGGCGCTGGAAATCAAACTCAGGTCCTCTGGAGGAGTTCTTAACCAATGAGCCTCCAGCCCCGGCTCATTTTTCTTGAAATTTAAGGAAAAAAATTACATTTACTTAGTATGTTTGCACACGGGTGTGGGAGTGCACATGCACTCCTGTGGAGGTCAGAGGACAACTTCTAGGTGTCTGTAGGTCCCAGGATTAGCTCTTTAGACTTGGCAGAGAGCACCTTTACCCATTGAGCAATTTCTCCTGCCCTACTTCATGTTGGAAGGTGCTTATAGAAGGCGTTTGAGTTTAGGAATGAGAGAAGAATGCTAATACAGTTATGATCAAGACCTTAAGTGACATTCTGGCCCTAAGTGTTTAAGCATAGTGCATCTGCGGTTTTCAACCTTATTCGAGATGTCTTTGGGAAAAGGAGGACAGTGTCTATGGGCAATTTTGACTTGGTCATTTGCATTGACGCTTCTGACTCAAATTGAGATCCCAGAATAAGGGGACCCTTTCTCTTCCCTTGCCCCTTAGTTTTCCCTGTCTTTTTCCTGCCTCAGTACCACTAAGTCGTGGCTTAGCTCTAAACCCATGACTTGGTAATTGTAGCCATTGTTTTCTTCTTGCTATGAGCAGAAAGAACCTAAAGGAAGAAGGGCTGATTGTGGCCAATGGTTTGAGTAGCGCTCAGCTCCATTGTGGCTCCAGGCCTGTGAGGTTCTTCACTCCCTCCTATCTCGGACAGAGCAGGACGCAGAGAAGGGACAGGAAGTGAGTTCAGGCTGTAAAACTCAAGGGCACCTGCCCAGCAGCCTGTTTCCTCCATGTAAGCCCCTCTTCATAAAAGTTCCACAAACTCCCCCAAACAGCGCCACCAGGTGGAGAAGGAGTGTTCAAGCACATGAGCCTGTGGGGAACATTTCACATTCAAACTGTCACAGAGTTACAATAGTGTTAAATGTGTCACTTAGGTTGCTGTCATACACACAACCATGCTCAAGGGGAGAGAAAACAGAACTCTCCACCTCCTAGTGGGAAAACCCTTAAGGTCACATGGTAAGAAAAGCATGTGGATTGGGATGTACTGTGGCCCCTATGTTTGGAAGTACTATCTGCCATGTTACTCAGTGTGTGCTTATTGACTGAAGGTCTACATTACGCTCACAGTCTTTCCCCAACTCTCTGCTTTGCCATTTACCAATGACATGACTTAGGAGACTTAGCAGTCAAGATTTGCCAGGGGGTGTGTGTATGTGTGTGTGTTGGGGAAAGTTAATCAGAGGTTTTACTCTATTCTTCTAGATTCATGACTGTGACTGTAGTCCTATAAATGAGAGTAACATAAAGTGGCTTAGCAAATTAAGAGGATGGCCTGGTGGTTAAAGCACTCACCATGTGTAAATCTGGGGAGCAGGGTTTGATCCCTGCAACATGTGTAAAGGTGGAAGGTGAGAACTGACCCCACAAAGTTGTCCTCTGGTCTCTACATGTGTGCTGTGGCGTATGTACCCTTCCATAATAAAAAATAAAAGCAAATTAAAAATAGCAGAAATGAGTTCTACAGATGGACCTGACAGTATTTTGGGCTGCTGAGATGGCATTTAGACCACATAAAGATGTTAACTGACGAACCGAGTTCAGCCCCTAGGACCATATGTTAGAAAGAGAGAATCGATTCCTGCGAGTTATCCTCTATAGAGCGTCTTCCTTCAAAAATAAGTTTTAGGTTATTTTTTAAAAAAACAAGTTACAAAAGAAAAGTGTAAAAATGTTTACTGCAACATAGAAACCTTCATGAAGAAATGAAGATCCAAAGAAAATGTTAAAACTAGTATTTTATATTAGGCTTGATGAAGGTAGAAAATGGCGAGAAAATGTGTTAGAACAAAGCAGTGTGAACTGTGGGTAGACCAGGGGTTACAGCAAGTCCTGTTCCTCTGGATTCCCCTAGATGACCCTCCATCTTGAGATCCTGGGTGATTGTGATGGGGCATCTCCCACATGAGGGTTTTCTGACTTGCTTTAAGGAACCAAAAAGGGACCAAAGAGAGCTCAGTGTCTTTCCTGCAATTGACCTGTCTCAACTTAAAATATGTACCAGGACAGCATATTGTGCTGGCAAATGCCAAATCCTCCTGAGAAATATGTACTTGGGACTGGAAAGATGGCTAGGCAGTTAAAAACACAAGCTTCTCTTGCAGGGTACCCAAGTGTGGATCCTAGCACCCATGTCCGGTGTCTCACAACCACCTGCAACTTCAGCTCCAGGGGACCCGACAAGCTCTTGTAGCACATATGCACACAAATATACATGCATAAATATGCATTTGAAAAAAGACACATGTAATTATGGGGCCTGGCAAGCTTGAAGTTGTCTGAGCAAGCTGTAGCCTAGGAACTCAGACAGGCATCGATGCTGCAGCGTTAAGTCTCAAGTTCATAGCGCAGCTTGGAGACTCAAGCAGGAGTTAAGAGAGTGTCTTGCTGTGTGTTCTGGGTTGTCCTCTTGCTTCGATCTGCAGAGTAGCTAGAATTTTAAGTATGTGCCACCGCACCAGCTTGGGGTTTTATAATCATGACTCTGAAATGTACAGGACAGCCTGCAGGCCGCAACTCAGTCATGACTTAGAAGTTAGTCTTGAGGGAGAATTTTCTTCTCTGGGCAAGGCTTTGAGGTGCTCAGATGAGGCTCCCCCACATTCTGAACAGGTCAGTTGCCTATAGATAAAAAGGACAGACATAAAGTGCCTTCACCCACACAGTCTGGAGCAGTGTTGGAACACACAGCTGGGCTCTGCAGCCCAGCCAAAGGGCCATGTGGGATTCGGGAAACTCACCGGCCCTCTCTGAATCAGCCTTGCTCTCCCAAGGCTGCCACAGAGTAATAGAGGCCGCCTGCGCTTCTGTTGCTCCTTCCTCATCAGTGTGGGTTAGGCTGAATGACTCACTTTCAATGAGTAGAAATCAGACAGAAGGGACAGTGTGTCACTTCCAGGATGTGAGGCGTCGTGTTAATCTTGTCGACCCTGTCTTGCTCTATTGGTCAGTGGCTCTGAGAGGAGCAGAGCCTTCCTGTAAACTGCCCTATGCAGGATTCATGAGGCAAAAAGCAGATGTCTCAGCCGGGCAATGGTGGCACACGCCTCCAATCCCAGCACTCAGGAGGATGAAGGAAGCAGATCTCCGTGCATTCAAGGCCAGCCTTGTCTACAAAGAGAGTTCCAGGACAGCCAAGGCTACACAGAGAAACACTGTCTAAAAAAAAAAAAAAGCAGATGTCTCCTGCTAAGAGCAAGCGTGTGAATGATGGCAGTGTGCATCCCACACTCTGAGAGACAGCTAATCCTCACCTAGACTCCTGACCCAAGAAAAGTGGGAAATGGCAGACAAACATGTGTTTCCTAAGCTGCTAAGTCTGGCGCTGACTGGTACAGTGTGATAAACAGCTAATGCCTTGTGGGCAGCAAAGACTTGCACTGTGCCCGGGACCCTGCAGGGTTCTGGTGGTCACTTCTCTGGTTGTTGTCACCAAATACCTGCTGAGAAGCAGCCTGTGGGAAGATATGGTGACAGGAGCAGGAGGTGGCTGCTCACATGGAGGCCACAGTGCGAAATCAGAAAGGGAAAAGGAAGTGGGCCTGGGCTAGCAAGCCTCAGAGCCCTGCCTCCGGTTAGTTATTCACCTGCAGCAAGGCCTCACCTTTGAAAGGATCCACATCCTTCCAAACCAGTGCTGCCAGCTGGGGACCAAATCTCGGTGAGTCTGTAGGGGACAGTTCACATTAAACCACCGCAGTGTTTAATATGTGTGTGTGACCGCAATCTGATTCTAACCAAGCAATGGAGCTGTCAAAAGCCTTTCAAAGAGGACTTGCATTTTCATGGAAGAGTCTATCCTAAGGGGATGATTTTGTCACGGGAAAATTTCCTAGCAAAGCCATGGGAGGAAGGGTATGTTTAGAGCCACATACACAAGTAGCAATCAGTTTTAGTTCTGGGCAAGGCAAGGCAAGCGGGGGTGGGGGAGGGAGAGAGAGAGGGAAAGAGAGAGGAGAGAAGCAAGGGAGAAGAGGCAAGGGTGTGCCTGGTGCAGAGGTTCTAGCAACTTCCTTAGGAAAGGAATCTATAATGACAAAGACTCTTAGGGAGAACCCACAAGAGTTGCGTAGTTTTCAAGGGCAGCAAAGGCCCTGACCTCAGAGCATTTATAGATCACTGAAGGGGTTGGTAAATATTTACAGCACTGTGGGTAAGATTCCAAGAAGATCCCAGAGCTCCACAAACTAGAAAAACGACACTGGAAGAGTGGCGAGTCAGGGGAAGGGACCCTGAAGCTTAGTTGTAAAATGAATGGGCATTAGCTATGTGAGGAAAGAAGGGGAAATAACGCAGTAGGAAGGACCAGTCTGCATGAGCATGCCGCGGCGGGAGGCGGCGTAGCATATTGAGGACTGACCGAAGAGTATTGGTGTGGGAACTGACGGTGTGCCAGATGACAGGACGGCACTGAGGAGACAGGCTGGGGTCGTCAGCAGGTGGCAGACTAATGGGCAGCTGGAGTTCTAGTGAGGATTTGGATCTTTATATAAGGAGCAAAGGATGTCCTCTGGAAAGGACATTTCTTACTATTTCTTACTTTTATCTCTTTGGTCCAGCGCCTCATACATGCTAAGCAAGTACTCTAGGTAAGCTATGTCCACACGCCCCACGGGAGGATTTAAGCGTGGTCAGATTTCTGGATTAGTAGAGGAAGAGGCTAAAGTGGGTAGTGCAGCAGTCCAGGAAAACGGCTCTACCTCTTACAACGGAGTAGAAACTATGGCGCTGAAATATGGGAGACACTAAGCTGATGCAAAATGTCACTCACTTCACAGTGGGGACAGAGCCAGCAAACACAACATAATGAAGACATGAAACCAGATCTGACTTCAAACCCTGACCGTGCTTCTTAGCATGTATCTGTATGGGCTGCGGCGAGTTCTAAGCCTCTCTGCAGTTTGGTGTCCTCTATAAAAAGTAAAGGATAACAGGCAGAGCAGCACACACCTACGGTCCCAGCATGCAGGAGGTGGAGCCGGAGAGTGAGTTCCCGGCCAGTCTGGGATACATGGTGAGACCCTTTTTTCAAAAACAAGCAAGAAAGAAGGGGAGAGAGGGAGAAAGAGTAGGAAAGAAAGAGAGACAAAGGAGAGAGGGATGGGAAGGAGAAAGTGAAAGAGAGAGAGGAAGGAAGGAGGGAGAAGGAGGAAGAAGGGAGGAAGCAAAGAAGGAGGAAGGAAGAAGGAAGGCTGGCTGGCCTGTCTTGCCGGGCTGTTGTGCAGGACTCCTGGAAAGAGTCCAGCATGGAGTCCAGCAGTGCGGGAAATCAAGGCCAACAATGTCCTGTTCCAGTTTTGTTTCAAGTGACAAAATCAATGCACATTTCCAGTACTGTGTATGTTTGATTCTGTCATAGAAACCAAGAAGACTAGATTGTCATCAATAAATACATTAGTTACCTAGGAGAATGTCAGGCCTACATGGAAGAGCCTATATGTAAACACTGATAGGGGTGGGAGAATCAAGAGAGCCCTAATATTAATGAGGTACTAAATATACTCCAGAGTCACAAAATATTCACGAGGCACCAAATGTATTTAAGACACCTGAGCCATTAAATATTCATGATGAACTAAATAGGAGGCACTCAATACCCACCCCACCCCATCCCACTGGTGACACTCATTCTACCGCCATGTGCCCCTGAGAAATACAGATAGCATCCCTGGCTGCTCCTCAGGCTGGTTGGCCATGTACAGCTGTGGCCATGCAGCCTTGTTCCTTCTGCATCCCTCCCACAGAGCTCATGTGTGCTGTTGGCCAGAGGCATCTTCCAAACGTCCGCAGACTTCAGGCGTCAGCACTGACGTCATGGACACGCTCAGTGGGGAGGCCGACAGCTGCTGCAGAGGGAAGCAGGGATTACATTCTGCCCCAGGATTCAGCCTCTGTGCTTCTGCCTGCCGGTTCCCATCTCCAGCGTGTGCCACTTTCAATCAATTTTGCCCACAGCCATCAAGACTTTTCCTCCCGACTTTGCAAGCCTTTCTCTTCTGGGCTTTCTAAGTTAGCTTGCCTGGAAGTGTCCTCAGAGGCCACTGGTGCATGGAGGTGAGTTCCCAGGTGATAACTGAGTCACCATCCAGGACAAGACTGTGCTGATGGCATGTCAGACCCGGCATTGTTCTGAACAAGTGAGGCATTGTGCTTAGAAGCATGGGAAAGAGCTGTGGCACCCAGCAAGCCAGCTCATGAACTCTGGGATTGAGGGGCTTCTCCAGCACTGTGGGGACCAAGAGCTGTGCAATGGTGCAGAGAATTGAACAGTGTCAGCTGTGGATGGCAGAACAGTAAATTTATTCAAAATCTGCTGTAGGCAATGACTTAAGCACACTGTCAACTTCCCTAGTGTTGAATGAGACTTTTAACCCATTCAAATATTATTGACAAGAGTTCCCCATTTGGAAAGTTGCCCCCAAGCCGAGAGGTTAACTAGTCCTGTGGTGAGTGCTAGGCTAGTCCAGTTTAAAACAAAGAAACAAAAAAACGTTCCTTAGAGATTTAACTTGACAAAAACTGCTCTCTCTCTCTCTCTCTCTCTCTCTCTCTCTCTCTCTCTCTGTCTCTCCTCCTCCTCCTCCTCCTTCTCTCTCTTTCTCTCCCCCCACCCCTGCCAACACACATTTGGGGTTGGGGTATCTGGTGCTCACAGGAGGCCAAGAAATGCAATTCTGCCATGTGTTCGGGAGCAGAAAGCTAGGAACCATTGGTGGACCACTCTGATTTGACCTCCACAGAGCCCTTGCATGGATGCATAGGAGGGGGCCCAGTCTAGATATCAAAACACAGAGCCCTGAGATCGCCTTCAGAGGACCCTGCAAAGGTTCTGGACACACAAACATTCCTCACTGGGATGTCCCCTGCCTCCACTAGAGAGAGCATCATCCCAAATATGATGGAGAACAAGGCTGATAAGCAACAATCAAGAAGGCAGGGTTAGGTTGGGTAAAGAGCTCAGAGGGTAAGAGAGGGCACTGTGAAAACATGAGGGCCTAAGTTTGGGTCCCCAGCGCTCGTGTAAAATCTGTAACCCCACTGCTGAGTCAGCCAGGCTAGCAAAGGAGAGTTAGCTCATGGCTCAGGGAGAGACCTTGCCTTAAGTGAATAGGTGAAGAGTGATAGACCAAG
>PVIU01011264.1:12700-65688 GCA_004026605.1 Ondatra zibethicus
CACACACACACACACACACACACACACACACACACACACACACACACACACACACCAGCCATGGAGAAAGATTGCACCAAGCCCGATGACCTGAGTTTGATCCCCGGGACCCCATGTGGTGGAAGGAGAGAACCAACTCTAGCACGTTGCCCTCTTTTGACCCCCACAAGGCCTCATGCACTCACATACACATATACAAAATAAATAAGTAGAACACTTTTTAAAGGAGGTGGGGTCTCTGCTTTCCACAGTAGCACATTCAGTGATCGGGGGAAAGGAAGAGTCTAGAAAGAAAGGTAATGGGAAGGAGACCACAGGACAGTTGAGTGACCTTCACATGACCCTCTCAGCTTAACTAGGGGAATAGCGAACCACTCTCGGCTTTTTAAATAGCATTTACTTTAAGTAGTCTGTTAATTAGGATTAATTAACAGCTAGTAGTTTCTGTTGCCTCCTAATTGGTGGTTTGCAAGTCAGAAAGTTTAAGAGGAGAGTGGGGTGAAGGTCAAGGTGAAGGGATACAGGACCTTCTAGCTGTCTGGAATGAGTAATTCGTGATCATTCCTTGTTAAGGGTGAGAAATTCTCCTGACAGTCACCCTGGTCAGATGAGCTCCATTAAGGATGAAGCACACCTGACTTGCTTTCATAGGTGGCTTCTGTGGCTTTGGACCAATAATAGCACATTACCTCCAGACCTCTCCTAGCCCTGGACCCACAATCCTTTACCAATCCCTTCCAGGGGCATTGCCCACTTGCCAGAGCCTGTTCTAGCATGTTCTTTTTCATCTTCCGTAGCCATGCTAAAAAACCTTGCCAAAACAGAAGTTGCCAGCTCTCTGGGAGTGTCCCAGGTTTCTGCCTCCTGGGAAGGAAGGTATGTCAACTCAAAGACCTAACTCGAAGTGAATGGAAGAAAGATTTGGTTTTTAAAAAGTCACCCAGATGTTTTACCACTGGGCTTTGGAGTCATTGGAACTTGGGCCTAAGTCCCAGCATTGGCACTTGCTAACCCTGTGAACTTGATCTCTCTCTCTCCCTCTCTCTCTCTCTCTCTCTCTCTCTCTCCCTCCCTCCCTCCCTCCCTCCCTCCATGGGGCAGGGGAGAGAATTTGAGTGTCACACATGCATGGGGAGGCCGTAAGATAGCCTCAGATGTTGTTCCTCAGGAACAGTCCACCTTGTATTTTGACACAGGATCTGTCACTGAGACATGGGGCTTGCTGATTAGACTAATTGGTCAGAGCATCCCAGGGACTCTGCTATCTCTGCCTCCCCAGGTCTGGGATTACAGACTCCAGCCAGAGTCACTGTGCCCAGTGTTTAAAAACAAAAACATGACTTCTGTCTTCATGTTTGCAAGCCAAACCCTTCACTAACAGACCCACCTCCCCAGTCCTCACTTCTTCCAGATCTTATTATTTGCTTTGAGAGCCAATACAGTCCACTATTCTAAGCAGTGAGCACTCCACCTAGCATATCAGCATCTAACATAATAAATAAATATGGGGTAATTAGACAAAAGTTTAGTCCTGATGAAACCTTCGCCACAAACCTGTTTGAAGCTAAGCTCACAGCACTCCACCCCAGTTCTCAATATCTCCTGGGTCCAGAGAACCTATCTGACTGCCTTTCTTAGAGAGTATCTGACTCCCTTCAAGGTTGAGAGCCAAGAGAGAGCATGTCCTCAAGATTTCCAACAACCCTATGGCTTGTGGAAAGATCTTTAGATGTTGGATGTTGTGGTACCTGACATCCCAGCACTTGGGAGCTAGAGGTAGGAGGATCTGAAGTTTAAGATCATCCTTGGCACCATAGTGAGTTCAACAGCAACCTAAGCTACAGGAAGATCTTGCCAAAAAAAAAAATCTAAATCCAAAGCAAGCAAGCAAACAAAACTTAAAAACAATGTGCTGAAGAGATGAATCAGAGATTAAGAACACTTTCTGATCTTGAGGATATAGCACCCACTTCGGGCAGCTCACAGCCTTCCTGTAACTCCAGTTCCAGTGAATCTGGTGCCCTCTTCTGAACTCCTTGGGCAATGCATACACATGGTGCACATTCCTGCACCCAGGCACATACACACAAAATGTTCATTCTCAAGAGAGCAGTTTGCCATGAGTCCAGTCCCTCATTCCTGTCTTTTTCTCAGGGGCTGGCTTGTTCTTTTGCTCTCTTCTACATTATGATCCAACAAAGGCCCTTGCCAGATGTAGTCCCTCAATCTTAGACAGTGAACAAAATAAACCTTAAAAATAAGTTATCCAGAGCCAGCAAGGTGGCTCAGTAGGTAAAGGTGATTTCTGTCAAGCCTGAGAACCTGAGTTGCATTAATGGGACCTACATTGTGGAAGGAAAGATCCAATTCCTGTAGGTTGTCCTCTGACGTTTAGACATGTATCAGGGCAGGCACACACATATACACACACACGGTAGTGGTAAATGTGGCGATACATGTCTTTAATTCCAGTATTCCAGAGGCAGAGGTGGTCAGGTTTCTGTGAATTTAAGGCCAACCTGGTCTACATGGTGAATTTCTAGGACATCCAGAGATACATAGAGAGATCCTGTCTCAAAACAAACAAACACATGCAATGAAGACTTAAAATAAGCCAGGTGTGGTGGCACATGCCTTTAATTCAAGCACTCAGGAGGCAGAGGCAGGTGGATCTCTGTGAGTTCAAGGCCACCCTGGTCTGGCACTCCAACATGGTTGACTATATCCACAGAAAACCTGACAAAGCTTAAAAAGGAATTCTAGACACAGAATAACAGAGTTAAACATGGCATAATGCCGTGGCTCCTTTAAGAGAGGTTTTCCTGATTCAGCGGTAGCAGAAAAACAAACAAAAATGTGCAGTGGCTTCCTGGGCCATGCTGCCAGCACGAACTCTGACTCTTTCAGGAGGTCCAGCTATGGAGCATTTAAATGGGGTTTGTGAACAGAGTGCTACAACTTGCTTAATGTCAACACAGACCTGCTGTGACCCGACCCTGGATCTGGGGTGGAGAGAATGGCTCTTGGACAAAATGAATAGACCTCCAACATGTTGGACTGGGCAGAGCCAAAAGGCAAAGCAGCCTTAGTCCTAGCAATGCTGCTTTCCAGTTTAAGAAGCAGCCCTGATAAGAAAAGGGTTACAGATACACAATAAAGAGATTTGGATAAAAAAGACTTCTAAATGGGTCACAGTGTGTTTAAAAAAATGTACATAGGCTTGGGTCTACAGAATGAGTTCCACATCAGTCAGGGTTACATAGTGAAACCCTGTCCCAATAAATAAGCAATCCAGTTTTGGGATTTCTTCCCTCCTTCCTTTTTTTTTTTTTCACTTCTGTGTAGGGGATGAAACACAGGGCCTCCTGCAGGCTAGGCAAGAACTCTACAACCAAGTTACTATTCCAGTGAAAGAAACATTTTTAAATAGCAAAATAAAATTAACTAAGATAAGGGACTCAAGAGAGGTGGGGTGTTCTAAGTCTCTGCTCACTCTGAAAGTCTGATTTGGGGCTGGGGCTATAGCTTAGAGGTAGAGTGCTTGTTTTACATGCACAAAGCCCTGAGTTTAATTTCCAGCCTTGAGGACAAGCAATAAAGTCTCATTTGGGTGTAAGTTACCTAGAGACAGTTCATAACTTGCAGCTAAAGCCATGACCAAGACTCACAATCAAGATCGTTTCTTAAGCCTGCACTAAGGGTGTTGTCCATTTTGCTATAGCTGTGAATCATATGGAGGTATTTACTTAAAACATTAAGTGTTCAGAAATTCTGATTCCTTGTGTCTGGAGTTGGGATCAGACTTATTTTCAAATTTTATTTTTTTTAATTACATACACATGTGTCTATGTTTCTGTTTGTGGGCATGTGCACATGAGTGCTGGTGCCTGAGGAGGCCAGAAGAGGGCATTGGATCCCGTAGAGCTGTATTTACAGGTGTTCTGAACCACTTGATATGGGTGCTAGGAACTGAACTTGAGTCTTCTGCAAGAGCAACAAGTGTTCTTAACTACTTGGCCATGTCTCCAGCCCAGGACTTGCATTTTTAACAACTTCTTCCCCTATTCTGTTGTAGGCTTGAGGAATAGAGTTTTGCACTCAATTTGAGGTGCATCTGTCACTATTGCTGTGTAACAAATAGTCGCAGAGCTCCTAACCATCATTTCATTCTGTTTATGGAGCCTGTCGGGAATTTGGAAAGAAACTCTGTAATATCTGGAACCTCAGCTGGGAAGACATGAGGGCTAGAGGCTGTACTCCTCTGAAAATTCCTTTGCTCACACAGTCAGTAGTGAGTGCTGGCTATTGATGGGGACTTTGGCTGTGGCTCTTCCTCGGAATATCTACCCGTGGGCCTCTTCAAATGTCTTGGACTTCCTCATAGCATGCTCACCAGATTCTAAGACTGAAATTCAGAAGAAAGAACAGGAGGAAATTTGCTACAATCTGTGACTAGGTGGGGGTGGCGCACGCCTTTAATCCCAGCACTTCGGAGGCAGAAGCAGGTGAGATCTCTGTGAGTTCGAGGCCAGCCTGGTCTATAGAGCAAGATCCAGGACAGGCTCCAAAGCTACAGAGAAACCCTGTCTCAAAGAAAGAAAGAAAGAAAGAAAGAAAGAAAGAAAGAAAGAAAGAAAGAAAGAAAGAAAGAAAGAAAGAAAGAAAGAAAGAAAGAAAGAGGTGCCACGTTTGCTAGAGTCCCAGGCCATCACATTCAAGGAGCTGGACACGTAGATAGATCCCACTTGACATGCTATAGAAATAGGTGGGTGGAACTTTTGCTTCATGGCCTTCATTGGGAAGCATCACCTTCTGCAGATGGAAGCTGGGTGGATACAGGAAAACTCTGGGAAGTGTTTCTCTCCCCAACCTAGTTGGAACAAAATCCCCATTCCCCACCTCTTTTACTTGTTGGCTTTTTTTAAATTGTTTTTATTGAGCTATATATTTTTCTCCGCTCCCTTCCCTTCCTCTCCCCTCCACTTCTACCCTTTCCCATGATCCCCATGCTTCCAATTTACTCAGGAGGAGATCTTGTCTTTTTCTACTTCCCATGTAGATTAGATTCATGTAGGTCTCTCTTAGTGTCCTCTTTGTTGTCTAGGTTCTCTGGGATTGTGAATTGTAGGCTGGTTTCTTTGCTTTATGTCTAAAAGCCACTTATGAGTGAGTACATATGATGTTTGTCTTTCTGGGTTTGGGTTACCTCACTCAATATGATGTTTTCTAGCTCCATCCATTTGCCCGCAAATTTCAAGATGTCATTTTCTTTTTCTGCTATGTAGTACTCCATTATGTAAATGCACCAGATTCCTTATCCATTCTTCGGTTGAGGGGCTTTTAGATTGTTTCCAGATTTTGGCTAGGACAAACAATGCTGCTATGAACGTAGTTGAGCACATGTCCTTGTGGTACGATTGAGCATCCTTTGGGTATATACCCAAAAGTGGTATTGCTGGGTCTTGAGGAAGGCTTTTTCCTAATTTTCTGAGAAATCGCCATACTGATTTCCAAAGGGGCTGTACCAGTTAACACTCCCACCAGCAATGCAGGAATGTTCCCTTTACCCCACAACCTCTCCAGCATAAGTTGTCATCAGTGTTTTTGATCTTGGCCATTCTTACAGGTGTAAGATGGAATCTCAGAGTTGTTTTGATTTGCATTTCTCTGATGACTAAGGATGTTGAACATTTCCTTAAGTGTCTTTTAGCCATTTTAGATTCATCTGTTGAGAGTTCTCTGTTTAGATCTGTACCCCATTTTTTTTTACTGAATTATTTGTTCTTTTGATGGCCAATTTCTTGAGTTCTTTGTATATTTTGGAAATCAGCCCTCTGTCCGATGTGGGGTTGGTGAAGATATTTTCCCAATCTGTAGGTTGCCGTTTTGTCTTGTTGACCATGTCTTTTGCTTTACAGAAGCTTTTCAGTTTTGGGAGGTCCCATTTATTAATTGTTTCAGTGTCTGTGCTACTGGGGTTATATTTAGGAATGGGGTCTCCTCTGCCAATGTGTTCAAGTGTCTTTTCCACTTTCTCTTCTATGAACTTGTTTGCTTTATTGGTGGAGGGAAGGGGTGCTGGGGATAGAACCAAGGTTCTCATACAAGCTAGGCAAGTTTTCTATCACCGAGACCCCCCCACTCCCTAGCACTAAGATTTTTCTTAGGTCTTTTTGATTATTATTATTGTATTATTACTGTGTATGGATGCATATCTGGGCACACCTGTATGTGAGAGTAGACATGTGTGCACATGAATGTAGAGGCCAAAGGACAACCTCGGGTGCTGTGCCTCAGGTACCCTCCACTTGTTTCAACACTGGGAGTTCAAGGGTGCACTGCCATGCCCAGTTGCTTGCTTGCTTTTTGTTTGTTTGTTTGTTTTTCCAAGACAGAGTTTCTCTGTAGCTTTGGAGCCTGTCCCAGAACTCACTCTGTAGATCAGGCTGGCCTCGAACTTAGTTCCCCCTTCTCTGCCTTTCAAGTGCTGGGATTCAAGGTGTGTGCCACCACTGCCTGGCTAATGCCCAGCTTTTTAAGTGTGGTTTCTGGGGATTGAACTTGGGTGATAGTTCCATCCATGTGCACTAGGTGGTTACCCAACCACCCTCTCCCTGCATTAAACACGGGGACATTTTTATACCTCCTCCAGGATGCACACGTGAGGCTTTGGTCCTGAACCTGACAATTCTGCTGTGGAAGAAACCTGCAGCAAGGATTCTGTGGGGGTTATTTAGAGCTGCATTCAGAAATTTATTTTATTTAATTGGGGGTGTGTGGCGCATGCAGGTGAGTGTGTGTGTTGCGCATGCATTTGGAGACCAGGGCAGGGTGTCAGGTGTCTGCCTCCATTGCCTTGCACTTTATTGCCTTAGTTTAGCATCTCTTCCCAAACCTGAAGGCTGCCGTTTCAGCTAAGTTAGTTGACTGCCTGCTGCCCGTCCCAACGCCAGGATTGCAGGCCCATGCAGCTATGCCGGGCTTTTTACATGAGTGCCAGGGACTTGAACTCAAGTTTTCAAGTTTGCATAGCAGATGCTCTTAGCCACTGAACCATCAGAATTTTGAACATCTGCCATTTGGCCTTTGTACCAGCTTAGAGTAAATACCAAACTGTCCCTTCCTCCATTGTACCCCAAGTGCAGAGAAATCTAGGACTTCTGGACTTTCCCTCCTTCCTTCCTTCCTTCCTTCCTTCCTTCCTTCCTTCCTTCCTTCCTTCCTTCCTTTCTTCCTTCTTTCCTTTCTCTTTTAGATTTATTTTATTTGTATGAATATTTTGCCTACATGTATGTATATGTACCACATGCATGCCTGGTGTCCATCAAGGTCAGAAAAGGCATTGAATCCTCTGGAACGGCAGTTACAGAAGGTTGTCAGTCACCATGTGGGTGTTAGCAGCTGAGCCCAGTTCTCCTGCAAGAACACCCAGTGCTCTTACCCAAGGACCCATCTCTCCAGCCCCATTCCTTTCCTTCTGTTTGATATCAGTTAGCAGCGGCCTGACCTATAGCTTTTCACCATAGCCATGAGTGAAGCCATGGTGCTGGCTCCTGGCAATGCTGACCCCAGACTGAGAGCCTCTGCCTGCTGCCTGCACAGGCCCAGGTGTGCTTGGCAAAGCACTGCTGAGCTAGATTCAAAATTGCCTAGTCCTTGTACCAGGGCTGGGCTCAAAGCCCTTCATCTGACCCCCTCACCTTCCAGTGGAGAGGCCAGCAAGCCCAAGTGACCTTTCCGAAGTTGTGTGGCTGGGCCAATTGAAAACTGGAGCCTTTTCTGACCCTGAAGGATGACAAGTACTTCATGCTTCTACTCAGTGACATGCATCCCTTGTCTCTCCTTTGGCTCTGCGCTCCCCACCCCCTTCTCTGTTGCAAACCCTCTGGGTTTGTTGTTCCCATCATAGCCTAGAACAGACACGCGAGCGGAGCGATGTGCATTAGCTCCTTCTGTAGAGACCTGGCTGTAGCTGTCCTGGCTCACGCTGTCCTTTAAGTAATGTATGAATTTAGGTTTTTCCTACAATAAACGCTAAGCAATTAGGAGCTCTTACAGGAAGAGGTGGTTCAGTGCTGGGCATCAGAACTCAGGGCCTTGTACATGCTAGACAAGTGTTCTCCCACTGACCTACACTCTCACCTTTGCTTGTTTTTTCAGACATGGTCTCACCACATAGCCCAGGCTGGCCCGGAGCTTGCTATGCAGCACAGGTTGGTTTCAGACTCACAGTCCTCTTGCCTCAGCCTTCCAAGTGCTGGGGATTACAGGCATCTACCACCACATTTCTGGGTTTCTTTTTCGTAGTCAAGACAAAGCCTCTGGTGTAATAGAGGGATAGTTAGGACAAGAGACATGGGCCTGGAGCAGATTTAAACAAGTCTGTGTATGAATCCTTTGCCACCTTTCCCATTGAGAGGTGGCAAGCATGTCCTCTGCCCTGGAATCTAAGGTGGCCTGGTGACTCACTGTGTGTGGCTGACACTGCAGGATGTCCCTGTCTGTCAGCCTCTGCTGTAAGGCTTCTACCAGGGTACCTGGGACCTCCAGAAAGAACGTCTGTTCTTTCCCTCTGAGTTCAGCTTCATGACTGTCGTATATTCCACATAATGCCTGCCTCTCCTTATTAGCTTTTCCTCTATTTACTTTTTTCCCAAGTGATGCTACTCTTTCCAGAATGTTCTCCCAGGACCCCGAATTTGAGAGCAGTCCCAGTTGAATATGCACTTACAGTCCTGCCCTCTGCAGCAGAAAGCGGCAAAGAGAGAGGTACAGGGTCTAAGGAGGCCACATGGGATCTGCTCCTTCTAGGAAGAGTGTCACTGGCCTTTCCCACACTGGGTCTTGTCACAGAAATTGCCCCCGACAGAGGTCAGGTGGCCGAACACTGAATTTGGGGGTGGGGAGCAGCGTGAATGGGGTCTTGCACTGGGAAGAGGCCCAGAAAACCCACAGGGCTAATGAAGGCATTGTGTAAGTCCTGCAGGCCACTGTGGGGGCCTGGCAGGGAGGCTGGGAGAGGTCTTAGCCCTGAACAGAAGAATGCCCATGGCAAGGAAGGCAGGCATTAACTCCAGCGTACAGGCCAAGGGGCTGCATTAAGTCCTCAAAGGCCACTGAACAGGGCCCATGATTGACAGCTGGACTCTGTCAATCAGGAGAAGCTGGGGGAGAAAAGAGTGTGCCACCAGATACAAAAGAACAGAGGTTCGAAAGGCTCCGGGGCTGGGTAGTAGTCACAGGGGCCTGCCGGTGTCTGAGAGAGGGTTGAAACTGGGATTTTTGGGCCAGAGCTTGTTATCACGATAGGAAGTCTGTTTCTGCAGAGTTGCCTAAAGGAAGCTGGCTTATCAGCTACGCCGCGTCAGATCCTTGAGCTTGCCCTTGGAAGTTGGTGAAGTACTTCGTCACCTCGGTGCAAGCTTTGACTCTGTGCCTGAGATGGGGGAGGGAGGCCCTGCAGGTTTCACCGCAGGAGCTCAGGGAGGATCAGAGATGGTTTGATTATGCGCATGATAGATATGAACAAATCACACGTATGATACCGGTGCCCCCAAACTGTATCTTAAAAATGAAGTCCAGACATTCTGTTTTCCAAGTTTTAATATTAATTTAAATTAGATGTACACAGACATTCTAGAAAGTGCTTGGAAGATACGCATTAAAGTTGAGGATGGGGGAGGGGCACCTCCCACTGAAAGCCAGTCATCGGAGGCATCATGGCGTATTTAGCTCCAGTCTTTTGACTCTGAATCTTTTAAAACATAATTGTGATCAACCGTACACGCAGTTTGGTAATTTGCTCAATGTGGTGATACAAGCATTTTTTCATACTATTACAAATTCCTGGTAAACATCATTTTTAATGGCTACGTAATATGGATTGTATTTTCAATTTTCATTAAATCTCTGTTTTATCTTCAGCCTGATTGCTTTGAGGAGCCTAATTCCTGCCAGTCCTAATCTCCTCTCCTGTTTATCAGGAGTAGTAGCCCTGCCTCTTCCTCAGGAAGGGTGGAGAGGGTTCAGACCAAGAGGGCTCCAAGCAGGACAGACACAGCAGTGACAACCGTCACCGGCAAGTCAGAGACAGGGTTAGGGCAGGGGTGCAGCAGGCCTCAGTGTCCTGGGTCAATCTCAGGTTCCAAAATTCCCTTTGTGTATCCATAAGCATACTAGTTCATATGGAGATGAACACGGCCTGTTTAAGATCCCCAAACATGGTCCCCCTTAGTTATGGGAACGCTGTGACAGAAGACAACGATTCATGTTAAATAAAGCGGTGACACACAGGGATTGTGACATTTGGGTGGGAGTGAGTAGATCTGTTAGTTACTTCCTTGTCACTATGACAGAACGGCTTAATGTAAGTGAGCATTATTGTGGCTCAGTTTCAGAAATCCCAGTCCACCGTGGGGGAAGGCACAGTGGAGTCCCTGGCAGCAGGAGCCTGTGGCTAGGGACCTTCACATCTATGAAACAGACAGGTAGCAGAGAACTCCCACTGGAAGCCAGGAACAGATTTACCTTCAAGGTCTTGTCCCTTGTGATCCACTTCTGCTAGCTAAGCCACAGTCCCCAAAGTTCTACAGCCACCTCAAACAGTGCAACCCACTGGGAATCAAGTGTTCAAATACATAACCCCTGCATTAGGGGTTTATATTCAAATCATAATAGGAGGGCTGGCAAGATGACTTAGTAGGTGTGGTGATTTGAA
The DNA here is from genome assembly GCA_004026605.1 of Ondatra zibethicus. Taxonomy (NCBI): domain Eukaryota; kingdom Metazoa; phylum Chordata; class Mammalia; order Rodentia; family Cricetidae; genus Ondatra; species Ondatra zibethicus. Next base: position 23,418 of record PVIU01011264.1, read on the forward strand.
ATAAAATGGCCCCCCAAAGGAAGAAACATTATTAGGAGGTGTGGCCCTGTTGGAGTAGGTGTGGCCTTGTTGGAGGAAATGTGTCACTATGGGGGTGGGCTTTGAGGTCTCTTTTGCTCAAGCTACACTCAGTGTGACACGCAATTGCTTCTGCTGCCTGTAGATCAAGACGTAGAACTCTCAGCTCCTTCCCCAACACCATGTCTACCTGCATGCCACCATGCCACCTACCATGATGATAATGGACTGAACCTCTTAAGTGGAAGCCAGCCCCAATCAAATGTTTTCCTTTTTAAGAGTAGCCATGGTCATGGTGTCTCTTCACAGCAATAGAACCCTAACTAAGACAGTGGGTAAGGACTCTTTCTGACAAGCCTGTATGACCCAAGTTCAATCCCAGAAGCCACAGATGGAAACTGACTTCTACAAATGGTCCTCTGACTTTCACATGGGCATCAGAGCATGCCCACTTCCCCATAAATAAGTGTATTTTTTTAAGCAAATTACTTTAACATCCACCTTCTCCAGGTTATAAATGTCTGTATAACACCAGAGAAAATATCAAATCCCCCCTCTTAAAAGAGGAACTGGGGTGGAGTTGGGGGGCTGGTGAGATGGCTCAGTAGTTAAGAGCATTGGCTGATCTTGCAGAGGACCCATGTTTGATTCCCAGCACCCATGTGATGACGCACAAGCATATGTAAATTCAGTTTCAGGGAACTGCACTGCCTTCTTCTGACCTCCTTGAGCAACCAGGCATGCATGTGGTACACAGACAGACATGTAGGCAAACTATTCATACACATAAAAGACTAAAGAAATTATTTTTTTAATTAAATCACTGCTTGGTCCATTAGCTCTAACTTCTTATTGGCTAACTCTTACATAGTAATTTAACCCATCTTCATTAATCTGTATATCACCATGAGGTCATGGCCTACCAGTAAAGTTTCAGCACGTCTGTCTCCAGCAGTGGATCCATGGCGTCTCTCGACTCCACCCTTCTTTCTCCCAGTATTCAGTTCAGTCCTCCCCACCTAGCTCTGCTCCACCCGCTCTGCCCTGCTATAGGCTCAAAGCAGTTTCTTTATTCATTAATGGTACTCACAGCATACAGAGGGGAATCCCACATCACCTCCCCTTTTCTGTTTAAATAAAAAGGCTTTAACTTTAACATAGTAAAATTACATATAACAAAACAGGTATCAAGCAATAATTACAGTTACAATATTTATATCTACTTTATCTTTGATCATAACTAAGGAAAACTATTACTAAAGAAATTATTTTTAAAAAAATAAGGGGCAGGTTGGATGGTTCTGTGGGTAAAGCCCTGGCAGTGAACACCTGGCAACCTGAGTTCCGTCCCTGGAGCCCATGCAAAGGTGGAAGGAGAGAACCCATGCCACAGGGTTGTCCTCTGACCTCCACACACAGGCCATGGCACTTGTGCACCTGGATTAATACACACACACACACACACACACCTTAATAATAATAGTAATAATACTGATAATACTATTACTATTAAATATTCTTTTTAAAGAAGTAATGACTTTTTCCAATGGACAAATTACACTAGATGTTTAATTCATTAGTGGGCACGCCCAGCCTGTGCATATGTATGTTTGGGTATGTATGCATGTCCACAATTATATATGTGTGGAGCACAGTACATTTCCATGATGGGTGTCTGTGAGTATGGACATGAGTGTGCCATAGAGCACAAACAAAGGTTAGTAGAAAACCTCCATTTTATCCACTGAACCATCTCCCTAGTCCAATTCTGTGGCTTTTAACACACATGTAAATTCTTGCATTCACTAGTCCAACCAGGAAACAACATAGTTAGTTTGTGTGGTCCTGGAAAGTCCTTTATAATCAAGCCCCTACCCCTTGATGTCTAGAAACTCCTATCCATCCTCCACCATTCTAGTGATGACTTTTCCAGAATACCATTGAGTAAAATCATGCAGCATGTAAGCCATTGAAAACTGGCATCTTCCTCTAACCATGATGCCATTGAGATCCATTCCAGGCATGAGGATCTGCAGCTGAGCTGCACTGCTGTTGGTTCACGCATTTATGGAAGGATATTTGGGTGGTTTCTAGTTGGGAGCATGCATGGGAAAGTTGCTACGCACATCTGCACACAGATTTTGGTAAATGATACATTTTCATTTCCCATGAGTAAATAAGCCAGAGGTCAGCTTGCTAGGTCATGTGAAAGCGGGATGTTTCACTATATAAGAATCTTCCAGGCTGCTTCAGAGTGGCTGTTCAGTGTTTACATTTCCACCCCAGTGTATGAAAGTTCCAGCTGTTTTACATTCTCGTCAGCACTTAATAAGATTCAAGACTTTTTTTTAATTAACAAATTCTGTTCTTTGACAATTTCATACATATATATGTAATGTATTCTAAGTACTCTGATGGTTTTATGATTTTTAAATCACGTTTGTTTGATTGCTTTCTTCTTTGTGTATGGGGTGGTGCATGGGTCATGGCACGTGTGTGATAGTAAGGTGACAATTTGGGGGTTAGCTGTCTCCTAACTTGTCCTTCCCAGGGATCAAACTCAGGTCATCAGGCCTGGCAACAAGAGCCTTTACCTGCTGAGCCATCTCAATGGCCCACACTAATGTGTTTTGCTTTAGCCACTGTGACAGGTATGTGATATGTCTTTGTGGTTCTGATGGTTGTTTCCCTAATGGCTCATGATACTGAACATCTTTTCCTGTTGATTTGCCACCTGTTATCCTTCTTGATGGACTCTCTAAGTCTTTTGATCGCTTTAAATTTGGCTGTTAGGTTTTATTTTTAATTGTCTGCGTGTGTGAAATGCCCATGGAGGCCAGAGGTGTCGTGTGCCTCTGGAGCAACAGCCACACGATTCCCAGTTGAGACAAAAGGAAGTCATGCTGTCTACTCTTGGGTGTCAACACACCTACAAAGAAGAAATCTCAGGCAATCCTTCAGATAGCCCTGTGAATGCATTCTTGATATCCAACTGATAGGGGAGAGAGCAGCTTGTTGAGGGTGGTACCATCCCTAGGCAGGTGGGTGAGCTGGGCTGTATAAGGAAGGCAGCTTCCTTCATGGTTCTTGCCTCTGTTCCTATAGGAGTTCCTGCCCTGATTTCCCTCAATGATGGGTTGCAACCTTGAAGTGGAAGAGTTTGAAGTTGGTTTTGGTCAGAGTGTTTGATTACTGCAGCAGAAATGTGTACTAGGATAGAGGCCTTTGCTGCACCTGAGGAGAGCTGGGGGAAATAGTGCTCTTCAAAGACTAAGCACCAACCTCCAGACAGACGCTTTCTCAGCAGCTGATGACTGAGTCTAGAAAGGAACGGAGAGAAGAATCCAGGAAACAAAGAAGAGCATGGGGGGAGGGGCAGAGGAGAGAAGGCCGAGCTAAGCCTTTGTGGGAACTAACCCCTCCAAGTCTTAAGGCTTAGTTTCTCCTCCTCTAAGGGTAGAAGAAAGAAATGAGGCTCACGGCCCCTCCTCCAGCTGGGAAAGGAGGGAGAAGGAAGCAGCATAGTGGTTCCTTATGTTAGCCCTGTGCCTGGGTCACCTAATTAGATATCACAGAAATCTCAAGAGGTGAGGGGTCTCTTCTAAAAAAAAAAAAACAAAAAAAACAAAAAAAAAAACAAAAAAAAAACAGAACAAGATAGGAACTTGCCAGAGTCTTCCAGTGGAGGACAGGGTAGGGATTTGGGTGGTTAGCTGTCACTACCTCGTTCCTTCTGCTGAGTACCCATGAACTCTCAGAGCGCATAGTAGTGGAGTTGGTCACTTAGGGTAACTGCACTATCCGTCTGAAGTGCCACAGTCCTGCTGACTATCAGGATTCAGAGGCAACCAGGATACTCTAGTCCTCAAACCCTCTTTCATACCTGTGTCCCTTGAGGGAGGACCCTAGTGTAGTCCAAAATGTCATACTAGTCTATTGCTTGCTTCTATGGAGGACCTTGACTAACACCAATCCCATTTCACAGAAAGTAAAACTGACATTCAAGGTCCTTGAAGTTAGGATTTGGCACCAGATGGTATGATTTCAAGTCATCCTGCCTAAACCACAAGATCCCCTACGTTCTGGGTCCTCAGTGTCTGCATATTAGAGTTCCTGAGGGGACAGTATGGGAGGGTGAGCTGAGAAGCTTGGGCCATGGGTCAACCCACTAGAGTCCCCTTTCCAAACTACCAGGGCCACCTCATGGAAGATAGGTGAGAAATCTTTGGGGGCAGGGCTGCTCCCCTCAGAAGGAGGTAGAGAGATGAGGATGTCTTTATCACTGGCAAAGAGGACTTATCTGAATTGGGCTGGATGTCCCCAGTCTTAGTATCATCCCATATATCCATACTGCAGTTTTACAGTTTTCAGGATCCCATTCCTTCCCAGTCTTGCGCTTTTGTTTATTTGGTTGATTTTGGTTTTTTGAGACAGGGTTTCTCTATATAATAGCCCTGGCTGTCCTGGAACTCACTTGGTAGACCAGGCTGGCCTTGAACTCAAGAGATCCGCCTGCCTCTGCCTCCCCATTGCTGGGATTAAAGGTGTACACCACCACTGCACTTGCTCCTTATTTTAAGAGTAAACACTTTGCAGGGCTGAGTATTCAGCACACACCGCGATTTGGCCAGACCCAGGGGTATGTTTGGTTTGCATTTTCTGCATTCTCAACTCTGTGGCTCCAAAAGAGAAGGGTCTCCTTCTGGACACACATAGAAGCTTTGGGGAGGGGGCATTTAGGCAGCTCTTGAGCTGGGAATTAGGCGTTATGAACTCATGCCTTCCTTCTCTCACACTGGTCAACATGAGGAGCAAGCAATTTGTTTCCTTGTGTTTATTAGCTTGGAAAACTTTTCAAGAGTAGTACAGACACAGTACCACAGCCCTCTGCTTCTTGCAGATGGTGGATTGGGAAGATCCACCCATGACCTGTTGATAAGCTTTACTGCCAGATTCCACCATGGATTGCCAGTGCTCTGCTACTGGGAATGAAACCATCAGCATCCAATTAAAGAGCCAGTTCCAGAAACTCCAGGACCAATTCAAGCACCTCTCCTTAAAATCCTTTTCCTAAGAATGACCCATGATACCAAGATCTGTATTAGTTGAGATTTTCTGCAGAAATAGACCCAACAGAAGATGATATAGAGGGGATGGGATATATTAGAAGAATCTGGATATATTAGGTGAATACAATAGCTGTTCAGTCCATGAGGCTGGATGTCTCAGCTGGTCTGCAGTGTGTGCTGGAATCCTGAAGCAGTAGGCTTTAATGCCAGTGAAGGGATGGACTTGCCAGCGGGAGTGAGGGCGAGCAGACAGGGAGCAAGCTTCCTCTTCCATGTCCTTATTTAGGCTGCCAGCAGAAGGTGTGGCCCAGATTACAGGTGGATTGTCCCACCTCAAAAGACCTGGATTAAAAGTGTGTCTTCCCACTTCAGATGATTTAATTAAGAAAAAATCCCTCACAGGTGTGCCCACCTGTTAAAACCCAAGATGTAGTCAAGTTGCAAGCAAGAACAGCCATCTCTAGTCTTCCTTGTCAACTTGACACGCACACACTCATATCTCCTTAGATCATGGTTAATTTCCAAATGAAAACAATAACCAGGTCATAATAATGCCTAACATGATATAACTATCCCTTGTACAACCACAAGTGCATTATGAACTTAGAATAAGCAATGTCCCTTGATAGACACATTACATGATAAAGAAATCAAAGAAAGAAAACACAAATATCTATAGAAACACATTCTTAACAAAATATGACAGACACTCATGTCAATTATAATCCTGGCTTTTGCAGCTAGTCACATGGCCTTACCTGGCATTTATAACTACCTTCCTTTCCTCCACCCTCAGCAAGAACCTCAGCAGGTCTTGGCTCTTTTCCTGGAGGAGTGACCCATACCTTCATTCCTGACAGGTCTGTGCCCTTTGTCATCCTGCCTGGATTAGGATGTTGTAATTTCCCATTGACTTTAATCATAGGAAGTGGTGGTAGCACCAAGAGACGCCCTAAAGGATCCCCTGCACTCCAGACATGATCCTTCTTACCTCCATTGTGGAGAAGCAATCCAATTTCCCCATGGTAATCTGGATCAATCACCCCTCCTAACACTGTTAGTCCTTTCTTAGCCTGTTGGTTTAAGGGCGTCAGATTCCCAAAGTGGCCAGGAGGACGTCTGAGCTTCCAGATCAAAGGAATGCTTGTGTGGCTGCTGACAGGAGCACTCCTCCCTCTGGAACCAAAACTTTTAGGCTAGCAGAACTTTAAGGTCATGGGAATAGGAAGCAAAATCTTTCCTAGTGGGTCACTAGGGGTGATAATGAGTAGAACTATTCCCTTTGCCACCCCTTGATTCCTGTACCCATGGATCCTGGCTGTGGGAGAAACCATACCATATGTTAGATGTTGATTCAAAGCATAGACTGCCTTCTGGGAGACCCCTGCCCCAGCCCTCCAGACTGCTGCCACCTAATTGGCACTGTTGCTGAATCTTCAAAAGGCCGTTCCATCTTTCTGTCAGGCCGGCTGTTTCAGGATGGTGGAGAACATGGTAAAACCAGTGGACTCCATGACAGTGAACCTACTGCCACGCTTCTCTGACTGTGAAGTGACTTCCTTGGTCAGAAGCAACACGGTGTGGAATGCCATGATGGTGGATAAGACGTTCTGTTAGTCCATGGATGGTGGTTTTGGCAGAAGCATATGTGCAGAAAAAGCAAGTCCATAACCAGAATAAGTGTCTACTCCGGTAAGGACAAAGTGTTATTCTTTCCATGGAGGAAGTGGCCCGATGTAGTCAACCTGTCCCCAAGTCGCTGGCTGGTCACCCCTGGGAATGGTGCCATATCTGGTGTTCAATGTTGATCTCTGCTCTTGATAGATCTGGCATCAGCAGCAACTGTAGCCAGGTCAGCCTTGGTGAGTGGAAGTCCACATTGCTGAGCCCATGCATAAGCCCCATCTCTGCCACCATAGCCACTTAGTTCATGCACTCATTGGATAATGACAGGATGGCTGGAGAAAGAGTCTGGCTGTCCACAGAATGGGTCATCCTATCTGCTTGATTATTGAACTTATCCCCTGCTGATGAGTGTTTATATGGGACAAAAGTATCTTCACATCCTTTGCCTATTTGCAGAGATCTAACATATGCTTCTTCCTGTTCTGGTAAAAATAAAGCAGTTCTGTTCCGCGAGTGGCCCACAGGCAGTGGATCCCAGGTAGGGAGCTGCATGGTGGGTGAGAGACTTTGGCAGAGCAGCCAGTCCAACAAGGAGCCGCAGCCATGGTGGGTGAGAGACAGACAGATAGACATGCCATGCAGAGTGAGGTGGGATATTTATTTAGTGGGTTATGGAGGGGAAAGGGAAATGGGGGAAGGGGAGAAGGGAGAAGAGCAGAGAGAGAGGCAGAGAGAGAGAGAGAGAAACAGAGAGAATTGGGGGAGGAGAGGAGCCATGGCAGCAGCTACCTATTTGGGAGAGAGATGGAAAGGGAAGGGGCTCAGACTGGAAGCTGAAGAAAGATCTGCCTGCCTCAGCAGTGGAGGGGGAGGGGGCAGGGCTTGTCTCTTAAAGGGACAGGACAGACCATTACACTTCCCAGATGTCTTCCTTATCAACTTTCCAATCCTGATTTTTCTAAGTCCCTGACAAGTCAGCCAATCCATTGGCTATAGCCCACAAATCAATGGACAATTACACATATGGCCATTTTTCCTTCCAGAGACAATGTATGATCATGTGTATTTCCAGAAGTACTGTGATAACTTCCCTCTGCCATTGTCTTTCAGGTTTGTCCCAGAAAGGGGTTGTAATGCTGACAGCTGCCCACTCCTGGCTGGTGTCTGCATAATACACAAAAACATCAGTAAACCAGATCCCAGTCTTCTCTTTCTCACTCATCCAATCATAGGGTACATCCCATGAGGCTCTAGGTGCATGCTTGGCATCAGATGGCACTGTAACAGGAGTAGAAACCATAGGCATTTGGGCAACTTCTTTATATAACTTGCTTGTGCCTTCAGGACCTGCTCAGGTCTGATCACGTATATACCACTTTCATTAGATAATAGACTGCTGCTGTGCACATCCTACTTGGTGGGTAACATGACACTCAGCATGGGATGGGCAGCTCAGGTTGCATGATAAGTTGGTGGCCCATTGTCAAATGTTCAGTTTCCACTAAGGTACATTAGCAGGCCAAGAGCTGTCTCTCAGAGAATAGCTGTCTGCAGATGATGCTAGAACCTTGCTCCCAAAGCCCAAAGGATTCTTCTGTGATTCACCTATAGGGGTCTCCCAGAGACCCCAAACAGCATCCTTATCTGTCACTGATACCTCAAGTCCCATCAGGTCTGCTGGATCATGTGTTTCAAGTGTTAGAGCAACCTGCACAGCAGCCTGGACCTGTTGAAGAGCCTTCTCCTGTTCCAGGCCCCCCACAAAGCTAGCAGCTTTCTGAGTCACTTGGTATATGGGTCAGAGTAACACACGAAGTCATCAACATGCTGTCTCCTGAATCCAAATAGGCCCACTAAATGTGCTTGTCTCTTGGTGGTGGGATGGGACAGGTGTAATCACTTACCCATCACCTTAGAAGGAGTATCTCTTCATGTCCTACACCACTGGACCCCTCAGAATTTCACTGAGGTAGAAGGCCCTTGAATTTTGGTTGAATTTATTTCCCATTCTCTGATGTACATCTGTGTTACCAACAAATGCATAGTATTTTCTGCCTCCTGCTCAACTTTGGTCCAATCAGCATAATGTCATCAATATAGTATACCAAGATCCCCTCTAATTAACTTATGACACAGGGCTGTGGAGTTAATATTATTCTTGAGGTAAAGCTGTAAGGTATACTGCTGGTCTTGCCAATGGAAAGCAAATTGCCTCTGGTGGTCTTTATGGACAGGTCCTGAGAGAAAGGCATTTGCTAGATCAGTAGCTGCATACCATGTAGCAGGACATGTGCTAATCTGCTCAGGTAAGGACACCACATCTGGTACAGCAGCTGCAATTGGAGTCACTACCTCATTGAGTTTTCAATAGTCAACTGTCATTCTCCATGATCCATCTGTCTTCTGCACTGGCCGGATAGGAGAGTTAAAGAGAGATGCGGGGGAACCACCACCCCTGCATCTTTCAAGTCCTTGATGGTGGCACTGATCTCTGCAGTTCCTCCAGGGATGCGACACTGTTTTTGATTCACTAATTCCCCTGGCAGAGGCAACTGTAAAGGCTTCCATTTAGCCTTTCCAACCATAACAGCCCTCATACTCCACAAATCAGGGAACCAGTGTGAGAATTCTGCCAACTTCTAAGAGGATCTATCCCAATTATACATTCTGGGACTGGGGAAATAACCACAGGATGATTTTGGGAACCCACTGGACCTACTGTGTCAGACTTCAGCCAAAACTCCATTAATCTCCTGACCTCCATAAGCCCCTGAATGCAAATGAGGACATGGCCTGTCCAAGGAACAGTCTGAACCATCTGAAGAGTCCAGACTGACCCAAGACAAGAGAGGAGAAAGTGAGGGAGAGAGCAAGAGAGGAAAAGAAGAGAGAAGAGAGCTAATGGGATAGAGTCTAAGACTGAGCCCAGAGAGGAGGCAAGAGAGAGCATGACCAAAATGGCAGGCTTATATAGGAATGAGAGGTTGGGGGAAGGGATGTTAAGACCCTGGGCTGGTGAGGTTTAGGGTAGGGGTGGTGTGAAAAGGGCCGGGAGGAGCCACAGGTACTGAGTGAGCCTAAAAGCCAAGCATGTACTTTGGTTCTCTAATATACACCACACTTAGCCATTTGTCCTGGGATTCTTTGGAACCTGACATCCCCTACTTGGACTGGAGGGCCACAATGTTTCTTGGGATCTTCTGGAATCAGTGTCAATTCAGAACCAGTATCTAATAGACCCCAAAAAGTCTGGCTGTTTCCTTTCTCCCAGTGTACGGTTCACCTTGTAAAAGGCCGGGGGGTCCCTCTGGGGAAGGACTGGGGAAAGGCTCACAGCAAAACTCTTAGGTATTTTAACAAGGTGCGTCCTCAAGGGAACCTGGCCATCCCTTCACTCAATGGGTCTGCAAACTGACCCAAGTCTGGAAATTGGTTCACAGGCCAAGATTCCCTTTTGCCACGATCCAATGGAGGCTTTCTTTCATTTTGAGATTTTTTTTCTTTTTTGCTTATACAGATCAAACAAAAATGTAGTAGGCTTCCTATCTATTTCATGCCTAGTGTCAAAACACCATAATTAATTAGCTAGTACCAAAGGTCTGTACAAGTTATACCACAATAAAAATCACTTTGCCTGTTCTGCTCATTACAGGTCAGGCTGTTATGGACACTGCCCATCTCAATAACCACGGTCGCCTTGCCTTTGGCAAGTCAGTGCTGCCACCTGGCCTTGGTTCCTTCGGGGCCCAATTAAGCCCATTGCATTTAATTCATCCAACTGAGCAGCAGCATCTCCAACCCTAAGGTCTGGCACAAGAAAAAGGGCGACACCAAAGCTCTTCAGATGCGCTGGTGCCTCTCACCATTCTGCATCTCATAGGATTAGTGAAGGGCCTGTCTTCTGGGCCTTCCCATTGCAGGGGATTACACAGCATACCCACTCAACCATTCCAATTTCCCTGAGCCTTAAAAGCCCACAACTTAGTGTTGATGAAGGGCTATCAGGCATCTCCAACTCCTTTTCAGTAGGCCAGCATTTGACAAATGGACACTTCAGTCAATCATTCAAATAAACTTTTGCACACCTTTTTTACCTGTGTGAGTTTCCATATTAGACCTAGAATCTCCTCCACTCAGAGGGTCCATATCAATAAACTCAGCCTGATCCAGTTTTAGGTTCCTTCCACCATTTTCCCACACCCTTAAAATCCATTCCCACACATATTGCCCAGACTTCTGCTTGAATGAACTAGCAAGCTCTTTAAGCTCCTTAGCAATGCAGGGCACCACCTCATGTGCTACATTTTCTACCTCCCCTCTAAGCCTAGCCTTAAGTCTGTGTCTTAGTCAGTGTTTTATTACTGTGAAGAGACATCATGACCACAGCAACTCTTATAAAAGAAACATTTAATTGGGGTTTACTAAACCTTCAGAGGTTTAGTCCATTATCAGCATGGTGGGAAGCATGGCGGCATGCAGGCAGACATGGTGCTGGAGAAGTAGCTGAGAGTTCTACATCCGGGTCAGCAGGCAGCAGGAAGAAAGAGTGACTCTTGGCCTGGCTTGAGCATTTGAAATCTCAAAGCCCACACCCAGTGACACGTTTCCTCCAACAAAGCCACACCTACTCCAATAAGGCCACAACTCCTAATCAAATACATGAGCCTGTGGGCACTATTCCTATTCAAACCACCATAGTTTGGTTATAGATACAGAAGCAACACCTAAGAGACATCAATATTGTCTTGCCTGGCTTCTCCTTCTGAGAAAGTCACTTCTGGACCAGCAGACATTTCCCCAATCAAAGGCAATATTTCAGGGGGTGAGAGTGCACCTTCTGCTGAGGGTAGAGAGAGGACTTCCTCAGTTGAGATAAACCCTTGAGAATCTGCGGTTTCAAAGTTCTCAGCCTCAGTAGGGTCCTCCCACATCTCCATCCATCCCAAGTTACAGGATCCCATTCTTTACCAATTAATGTCCTTCCTTTAATTGCTGACCTGCTCGAAGGTTGGGGCTGGAATTTTTGCTGTAATTTGGCCAACCTTGCAAAGAAGGTTTTGGTTTGATTTTCCACAACCGGAGCTCTCACTGCTGGAGGGAAGATTCTCTTCCAGGGCACACTTTAAAACTTCCTACTCTCCATGTGCTTCTGCAGCTGGTCAGTTTGATCACTGTGCTCTTTCTTTCGCTGTATTCTGAGATGCTGGGCGTTGGTTAATGTTACCATGAAGCTCATTCTTTTTCTTCATCAATCCAAAGATGCTAGGAACAACCAATCATTACCACCATTTACCTTATTTTTTCACAGATTGTCAAAAGTTTTATATACGGAGTCAGAAACTCCATTGCCTCTTACAATTGCTGAATCAGCATAAACAGGTGCGCTTGCCTCCTTACGTTTGTAAGACAGCTCACACTATGGGCTTTCCATCTCTCCGAGCTTCTAGGAGAGGCCTCAGTAACTGTAGGTATCGGCAAATTGGAAAGTCTAGTCCAGATACTTAAAAGATTCATCCTTATACTTCTGTATCTCTAGAGCCACTTCTGGTACCAAATATGTATTAGTCAGGGTTCTCTAGAGGAACAGGCTTACAGAATTTATTGGAATGGCTTATAGGCTGTGGCCTAGCTAATCCAACAATGGCTATCTAACAACAGAAGGTCCAAGAATCCAGTAGTTTTTCCATCCACTAGGCTGGATGTCTCTAATGATCTTCAGTATATTCTGAAGAAGTATGAGCTAACGCTGGCGAAGGAATGGACTTGCCAGCCAGAGTGAGGGCAAGCAGGCAGAGAGCGAGTGTCCTTCTTGCATGTCCTTTATATAGGCTGCCAGCGAAGGTGTGGTACAGGTTAGAGGTGGATCTTCCCACCTCAAAAGATCTGGGTTAACGGTGGATCTTCCCTTCTCAAAAATCCAGATTAAAGGTGGGTCTTCCTACCTCAAAAGATCTGGATTAAAAGTGGGTCTTCCCCTTCAAGTTATTTAATTAAGAAAAAATTCCCCACTGGCCGATGGTGACACACGCCTTTAATCCCAGCACTCAGGAGGCAAAGATAGGCAGATGTATGTGAATTCGAGGCCAGCCTGCTCTACAGGGTGAGTTCCAGGACAGCCCAGAGATACACAGAGAAACCCTGTCTCAATATACAAAACAACAACAAGATCCCTCACATGTGAACCCTCTGCTTGGGTTTTAGTTCATCTGTAGGCAAGTTGATAACCAAGAGTAGCCATCAGAGCCCCATATATTTTTGAACACTTGTCCCTAGTTGATGTAACTGTTTGGGCAGGATTAGGAGGTGTGGCCTTGTTGGGGAAAGTGTGCCACTGGGAGTGTGCTTTGTGGTTTCAAAAATCCAGGCCAAGTTCAGTATCTCTCCCTGCCTCCAACATGAAGACAGTATGTAAGCTCCCAGCTGCTGCTCCAGCTCCGTGCCTGCCCACTTCCTTGCTCCATGCAATGATGGCCATGTACTCACCCTCTAAAACTGTAAGCAAGTTTCCACTTAAATGCTTCTCTTTATAAATTGCCTTGGTCATGGCATCTCTTCACAGCAATAGGAAAATAATTAATACAAGCTTTTTTCTTCTTTATTTCACTACATAGCCCTGGCTAGCCTGGAACAGTACCTAACAGGCTATCCTTGACTTCACAGAGATCGGTTTGGCTCTGGAATGCTACTAGAGCGCTGGGAATAAAGGCTGTGCCATCATGCCCAAAAGAACAAAAGTTTTCCATTTAATGAGGTAATATCTCTTTAACAAGTATAGCTGCTTTGCACACACCTTCCTTGTCTGAAAATTATGATTCTAACATACCTCTTTCCTAGCTGTACTGCACATTTCATATTTTTCTTCTCACTCTCACTGCAGGCTTGAGTAATAGCAGTGAGCAGTAACCATGCCGCAGTCCGAATGTTCTAATGTCTTGAAATGTCTTCTGACAAAGGCATTTACTCCGTCACTTCTGCGTTCAGCCTCATTCAAGTTCTCATGGACAGAACACAGACTCTTTGCCAATTCCTGAGAGTGACCGTGTTCCCCTTTGGATTCTCACAAGTTGGGCTCCACTGCCCACATTTCTCATTATATTCTAGTATTCCAAATTCCCTTCAGAATGGCATGCTAAGTTCTTCTTACAACACTCTGGGGCTTCTTAGCCCCACAGCTCAAAATCTTCCACATCCCTCCCACAAACTACTTACAAAAGTTCATGATCCTCATGGTCAGGTTTAGAACAGCAGGGCCCTACACCATAGTTCCAGTTTTCTGTGTCACTTGTTGTGATGGCTAAGCTTGGTTGTGCTGGCTAGTTTTCTGTCAACTTGACACAACCTAGAGTCATCAGAGAGGAGGAAGCCTCCGTTGAGAAAATGCCTCTCTAATATAGAGCTGTAGGCAAGCCTGTAGGGCATTTTCTTAATTTGTGATTAATGGGGAGGTCCCAGACTATTGTGGATGGTGCCATCCCTGGGATGGTGGGCCTGGATGCTCTAAGAAAGTGGGCTGAACAAGACATGGGGAGGAAGCCAGTAAGCAGCGCCCTCCATGGCCTCTGTATCAGCTCCTGTCTCTGCTTTCCTACCCTGTTTTTGAGTTCCTGTATTCCTTCAATGATGGACTACAATATGGATGTGTAAGCCGAATAAACCCTCTCTTCCACATCTTGCTTTTGGTCATGATGTGTCATCACAGCAATAGTGCCCCCAACTAAGACACCCTTAACTTGACACACCTGGGAAGAGGGGACCTGAACTAAGGAATTGCTTCCATCAGATTGACCTGTGGCATGTCTGTGGGGGCATTTTTTAATTTGCTCATTGATGGAGGGGGGCACAGCCTACTGTAGGTGGTACTATCCCCTAAGCAGATGGGCATGAATTGTTTAAGAAAGGTAGTTGAATGTGAGCCTGCAATCAAACCAGAACGCAATGTTACTCTGCTGGCTTCTGCTTCAAGCTTCTACCTTGAGTTCCTGCCTTACCTTTTCTCAACGATGGACTGTAAACTGTAAGCCAAAATAAACCCTTCCCTCCCAAAGTTGCTTTGGTAATGGTGGTTGTCATGCAAACAGAAGCCAAAGTAGGAAGTTCCTTTTCTCGTGACACTTTAGGAAAGAGCGGGTCCATTTTGACTCAGAGTTGAGAGGATCGTAGTCCATCATGGCAGGAAAAAGGCTTGATGACAGGGACACAAAGCACCTGGTTATACTGGATCCACCGGCGGAAAGCAGACAGAGTTGAATGTTGTTCTTCAACTTGCTTTCTCCTTTTATTCATGTCAGGAGCCCCAGCCCCTGGGGTGGTTGCCACCTACATTCAGGGTGGGCTGGGCTTTCCCTCCTCAGTTAAATCTTTCTGGAGACATCCTGACACCCTTGCAGACACACCAATAGATGTGTTGCTATGGTGATTCCAAATCCCGTCAAATTGCTAATGAAGATTAAGTACCACAGAACTTAATAAACAGGGAGACACAGAGAGAGAGAGAGAGAGAGAGAGAGAGAGAGAGAGAGAGAGAGAGAGAGGGAGAGAGAGAGAGATGTTGATGGTGCTGACAATGACAATGACATTGATAAGGATGGTAAATGATGTCAGTGTAGGACATGCACACTTCAAAAGGGGAACTTAGAGCCTGAGAAGGCGACTGTTTGCACAACTAATATCAAGACTCTATTAGAGCTGAGGCCACTGCTGGGGCATGGTAGACATGCCCTTAATCCACAACTTTGGGAGGCAGAGATGGGTGGACCTCCGTGAGTTCAACTCCAGCTTGCTCTACATAGACAGTCTTTTGGGATGGAGTAACCATTCCTCCCCAGAGTGTTCAAAAAGCCCAACAGTCTTTCTGACTCTGTGTTTGTTAGTATTTTGTCGACCTGATAGAAACTAGCATGGCTTGGGAAGAGGGGATCTCCACTGAGAAATTGCACCCATCAGATTGGCCTGCAGGGAAACCTGTGGGGCATTTTTCCTGACTAATGATTGGTGTAAGGGGGCCCAGCCTTCTGTGAGGGGCACCACCCTTGGGCAGGCGGTTCTAGGTAATACAAGAAAGCAAGCTGAAGAGGGAACTCAGTTGAGAAAATATCTCCATCAGGTTGGCCTGTACACAAGTCTATGGGGTAATTGCTTGAATAATGATTAATGTGGACAGGCCCAACCTTCCAGAAGCAGAGCCATTCCCCAGGCAGGTGGTCCTCAGTTGTATAAGAAAGCAAACCGAGCAAGCCATGAAGCAGAAACCAGTAAGCAACATCCCTCCATGGTCTTTGCTTCAGTTCCTGCGTCCAGGTTCCTCTCATGAGTTCCTATCTTGGCTTCTCTAAATGATAGACCATAACCTGCAAGTCAAATAAACCCATTCCTCCCCAAACCGTTTCCAGTCATGGTGTTTAATCCCGGAAAGCAAACTAGGACACTCCTTCTGTAAGGTTGGATTGGCACTTCCTTGCATCTAAGGACACAAAATAGCTTTCTTTCATCATTTGTAGTGAATACAAAACACACCCACACTCCAGGATAGACGGAACTGCACATTAGAATTATTTTGTAAATCAGAACATCAAAACACTCATAAGAAATGCTTGAGCTTGGGACACGGCTCTGTGGTCCAGCTTTTGACTTAACAAGTACAAGGCCCACCCACACATGCAAGAAAACAAGAAAGCCCTTGTCTGACACACAGCTGCCGCATTGTGTGACTTCAGCCAGGCGTGGTGGTGCACACCTGTGATCCAGAGCTCACGAGGCTGAGCCGGGCTACATAGTAAGACCCTGGCTCAAAAGAAGTGGGGGAGGGGAAGGGAGGATAAGGGAAGAGAGAGAAAGAAAGAAACACTCGGGTTTAGAAGCAGAGGCTTATGTCCCACCCTCCCCAAATGTACACCCACCTTCCCCCCCTGCCACCTGCGGCTGCTGCCTCTGGATGAGGGCTGCTCTCCCGGGCGACCTTCAGAGGCTCCAGCCCAGGCGATGCTGAGTGAGTGTCAGAGCCTGCTCCAAGCAAGCATCATCTTCATTCGTTTCCCTTGAAACTCTTGACTCAAAGCAGCTGCGTGGACTAAGCCCTATAACCCTGACCTTCTCATCTCTTCCTTTCTGCCCTTCATCCGAAAAAGAAAAAATAAAAAAATAAAAAAAAAACCATCTGAGTGGGATCTCCAAAAGTCAGTACTTCTGACTTCAAAGAGAATTTCTCCAATAAAAACTTTAGCAAGCCTGAGAATGTTTGCATCTGGTGCTGTGTGTGTCCCGTGGGAAGTGTGCCGATGCAGGAACACAGGGGATGTGCCCCAGCTCTTCAGAAGTCACTCTTGGCAGGTCAGCAGATCACACTCTCAGTCACCTTACAGACGGCAGCGGAGAGGCTGGGAATATGCTGACTCAGAAATTGGCCAAGGGCGGCAGCGACAGGATGATCACCTCCCGGCTTGGGTGCCACAGCTGCGTCCAGCTGCCTGAGAACCCAAACTGGCTGTTTGCATGTGAGCCAGGACCTTCTCTCGGTCCTGGTGATCCGAATAGGACCCTAGTCCTCCTTGAACAAGGCTTTCTTGTGTCCCAGGAGAGGGTGATTTCTCTGTAAAAGGAAACCTTACTTACACTGAGAACCTCCGACATAGGCTGTTTTTCTTATAAATCCATGACGAAATGAAGCTACAGGGACCCTGAACTGTCCGATGTTTGTCTCTTTTGCCCCATAGCAGCCTTAAAGTTGCATCTCTGGAGTCCAGCCTAGACCTGAAGGGACATTAGAAAGCTGGTCCTGCAAGCAGCAGCCTCTCTTCTGGGCCCTGAGAGCACACTATAGCAAATGGAGGCAGGAAAGCTGGCTGGGAAAGTAGGCTGCCTTTCTGGGTCCCCCACACTTGCCCCAGATGAAGCTGGGGTACTTCACTTACAAGTGAGGGTGCAGAGGAACCACTGAACTGGGCTGCTCCAAGTAGAAAGGAAGGCTTATTAGGGAAGCAAACTGCCAAGATTTAACAGGGGCAGCAAGGGGAGCAGAGAGAAGAGAAAACGGGAAAATGAAAAAGCAAGCAGTCAGCAGGGTGGGGTCCTTGAGCTGGCCTAGGCTGTGAAGATTGACCTGGAACGAGATGCCCTTGCCCAAGGTGCTTGATCTTTGATTCAGATTCCTTCATCTTAAAGCTTCCTGGTGAACAGAAATCACCTTTTGGCCTCTGTTCACCCAATAACAATCCCTCTGTTTACCTGGCCAAAGTCCTTCCGTTTAGGACAATGTCACCAGAGTTGTCATTTTGGGGTGCCACTTTAGACCGACCAGCTGCCACAGATCCTCTACTATAGTTACAGTTTTGGTTGTCCCTCGAAGGCCTCTTGAGGGGAGGTCTCTTTTCCTCTGACCTCAACTCCAGTGGCACTCAGTGCTTGTGTTCCTCAAAAAGAGGAATTCAAATGCCACACAGGCATAGATATATAGGCATAAATATATAAACAGAGTCGAGAGTTTAATCAGAAAAGTTGAGGAAGCAAAACCACACTAGAAAGAGCGGGTTGAGCTTACCATCAACAAACAGCCCTAGAGGCTCACTCTTATCTTCTCCCTGTTGCTAGGGCCTTTGTGCCTCCCCAGGGTGGGCACTTCTAGGTGAGGGGTGCATGTTGCGGATATTCCTTTACACTGTGAAGATGTGTCACTGTGATTGGTTTAATAGAGAGCTGAATGGCCAATAGCTAGTCAGGAGGTATAGATGGGACTTTTGGACAGAGAGAGCTCTGGGAAAAAGAAAGGCAGAATCACCAGCCAGACACGGAACAAACAAAATGAACATAATGGAGATAAGGTAACAAGCATGTGGAGGAATGTAGATTTCAAAATATGGCTTAATTTAAGCTATAAGAGCTAGTTAGAAACAAGCCTAAGCTAAGGCCGAGCTTTCATGAGTAATATGTCTCTGAGTCATTTTTGTGAGCTGGCACACAAAACATCTGTCTACAGGTGAATTTTTCTCTGAAGCCCCCTTTTACCCAGAATTCAGTCTGTTATGAGTAGATGTATAAGATGCAAGAATACACATAGGGATTTAAGTAACCTGAAAGTTAGAAAGTGAGAAGAATGGGTAACAGCTCTCAGGTCATGCTCCCCTGGAGAAGTTGCTTTAATCTGACCTGGCTAGCATAGACTTCTGTCACACATGGTCTCTTATATCGGTTTGCTGCCTGGGTTGGCAATTCTGGAGTTGACCACATATAGCCCTTATCATTATATGCTGTTTTCCCAGCCTCAAGCCGTCCCATCCATAGACAGAATTTTCCCCTCTGGGAGCCACATCCAAATTCAGAGACTTATATTAATTGTAAATGCTCGGCCAATAGCTCAGGCTTATTACTAACTAGCTCTTACATTTTAAGTTAACCCATATTCCTTATTTACACTCGGCCACATGGTGGTACCTTTATTAGCATGGCACATTCATCTCCTGTTCCCTCTGCATCTGATTGGCAATTCCTGACTCTGCCCCTCTTCATCCCAGCATTCTCTCTGTGTCTCCCTGTCCCACCTATACTTCCTGTGTGGCTACTGGCCTATCAGCTTTTTATTAGCCAATGAAAATAATACATATTCACAGTGTACAGAAGGATTATTCCCCAGCTCCCATCCACTTGTTTTGTTTTGGTTTTGGTTTTTTTGTGACCAGATCTCACTTTGTAGTCCTCAGTCTATAGCCATGACTGGCCTTGAACTCAGAGATCTGCCTGTGTCTGCCTCCAAAGTGCTGGGATCATCTGTGTTCATCAGTTTTTCTCTAAATGAACCTCCTGCCTAATTAGGTCCATGTGGCATATAGCCTTGGGCAGAAGCATGTTGCTCTATTGGAGTCAGTGGAACCTTTAAGGGGTGGAGCTTAGTGGAAGACATTCTTTGGGAGCAAAGTCCCATCCACCCACTTCTCTGCTTTCCAATTGTCATGAGGAGAGCAGCTTCAGCTTCCCTACTGCACACCCCCACATTGTATACTGCCTCACCACAGGCCCTGAAACAACAGGACCAACTGAGCAGGTACTGGAACCTTTGCAACTCTGAGCCAAAGGAAAACTTCTTCTAAGTTGATTCTCTCAGAGCTTTTACCATAGTCATTGAGGCTGACTAACACCCTCCCGCCTTCCTTACCACCACCGCAACTGTGCACCACCCACCTCTGTCCTCCAGAATTCGGAGTCTTTAAAGAAGCAATAAGTGAAAACAAGGTCTTTTGGGTAGGTCTCTGGCAGAGTAACTCTGTTTCCTTAGAGGAAGAAGTTAGGACACGCATGCACATGGACAGAAGACCATGTGAAGACACAGGAAGGGAAGGCAGCTACCTGCAAGTCAGGGTCAGGTGCCTCAAGAGGAAACAACCTTGCTTGTGGCTTATCTTAGACTTCCAAGTCTAAGGGATGGGAAAACACATTTCTACTGTTCAACACCCCTCATATACTGTCTGTGCTATTTTGTTATGGCAGACATACATGCTAGGCTGTAGTCGATGAAAGACTGGGCCTGCGTTGTTTATTACTCTGTTTCCTCAGCACGTGTTCTATAGATTCTGAGAAGGAAAAGTAGCAATAGGTGCAGGGCAAAGGCTTCCAAAGCCTAGGGGATTCAAAACCCATACTCAAGGCTATAGAGACAGCTCAGTGGTAGGGAGAATTTGCTGCTCTTGCAGAGGACCTGGGGTTCCCAGCACCCACTTTAGGCAGCTCACGACTGCCTCTCCAGGCAGAGGAAAAAAAACAGTAGACAGCGTTCCTCTGTGGTTTCTGCCTCAATTCCGGCTTGTGTTTCCCACCCTTCCCCCATGAAGGTGTGTGACCTGAAAATGTAAATCAAATAAACCCTTTCCACCCCAAGTTGCTTTTGTGATGTGGGATTTCCCTCTCTATGCTGTGAATACCATTGGTTAATAAAGAAACTGTCTTGAGCCCATGATAGGGTAGAGCCGAGCTAGGCGGGGAAAACTAAACTGAATGCTGCGAGAAAGGAGGCAGAGTCAGAGAGAAGCCATGACAGATGCCGGAACTTTGCCTGGTAAGCCACAACCATGTGGTGATACACAGATTAATAGAAATGGGTTAAATTAATATGTAAGAGCTAGCCAATATGGAGTTAGAGCTAATAGGCCAAGCAGTGATTTAATTAATATAGTTTCTATGTGATTATTTCGGGAGTCTGGGCAGCCAGGAAATGAACAAGTGGCCTCTTTATACAACACTTTTGGTCATGGTGTTTATTGCAGCAACCCAAAGCAAACTAGGTCACAAAGCAAAGGACTTAGATAGGCATAGCTCTATACAAAACATTGTCTAACCCAATTAGTCATTAGAGAAATTCAAATCAAAACTACAGTGAGCTACCAGTACATATCCTTCTTTTAAGGGGAAATAAAAAGTGTCAAGGGGACTGGGGAAACTGGAGTCCACCTGTCACCAGAGGGAGGGACTCTAAAATGTGTGGCACTGTGGAAAGTATTTTGGTGCTTCCTCAAAAAGTTGAATGTAACGCTTTTATTCCCAGCATTTGGGATACAAAGATAGGTGGATTACTGTGAGTTTGAGGCCAGCCTGGTCTACATAGCAAGTTCCAGAACAGCCAAGGCTGCATAGTGAAACGTTGTCTCAAAAATGGACAAACAAAAACTGTTAAACACAGAATTACTATACAACCCAACAATTCCACTCCTGGGTATAAAATGCCTCCCCTAAACAAAATGAAAACCCAGAAAACAGATATTCAAGCAAATTATTTGAACCCTGTGGCAGTGTCATTCACAATAAAAAAAAAAAAACAGAAACAAATGAACCACTCATGCACAGATAAGACAATAAACAAACACAGTTCCTTGCAACCTTTTAAGTGGCGCGATTTATATTCTGTGAATTTTATCTCTGTAAGAACAATGGCAGTGGTGAGTGTGTGGTCAGCTCCGCAAAGAGCTGACATGGGAGGTCTGGGGTGGACAGTGTACCTTAAGATCATGGTTCACGACTTTTATAACGTAGTCTTTGAGCAAATGATTTTCCTAAGAAAATGTTTTCCATCTCTTGCTGTAATCTCACAGCAGAATTTTTTAATTTGCATTTATTTTTGTGGGGTGGATGTCCAAGGACAACTTGTAGGATTTGGTTGTCTCCATCTATCATATGAGTTCTGGGAAACTGCCTTTGCCCACTGAGCTATCTCACTGGCCCGAAAATACAACAAGGCCTCACTATGTAGCCTGGCTATCCTGAAATTCTCAGTGGAGGCCAGGCTGAAGTGAATCTCCCAGGAGTCCACCTGCCTCTGCCTCCCCGAATGCAAGGCTTAAAGGTGTGCTCCACCATGCCTAAATTCATAGCAGATTCTTAACAAAGATTTTGTGGATTTGACTCTGGGCACTTGTCTTAAGAGGACTATATTGATGGCTACTGTGCCTATCCACACACCTCCTAAACCCCTGAAGCAGAGTTTTCTGGGGAGGGTCACGTAAGAGTGGCTTTTGGGCTTGGCTGTGCAATTTACAGCAGGGTCTTTCTCAGATGGGGCAAGAACATTGGTCTTGAAAAGTAAACTGCTCACATTCCAGTAAGTTAACGGTGCTGTGCACTCGGCCTGGCCTCTCCCTATACTCTTTCTTCTGGTCTTGTCACTTGTTTGGCCCAGAATTGGATACCTAAACAGCTTTCTTTATATATAAAGATTTTAATTTTTGTGAGTGTATGTGTGTGCATGAGCCTGCAAAGGCCAAAAGAGGGTAGTGGATCCCTGAGATCTGGAATTACAGGTGTCTGAGCCACCTGGAGTGGGTACTGGAACCCTAACTTGAATCCTCATGAATGAGCAGCAAGAGCTCTTAGCAGCTGAGCCCCCCTCCAGTCCCAGGGCGCTTGAGCATTTAATCCAGGCAGCTGGGCAACAGAAGCAAAAAGTGGACAAAGAAAAATAAATTCCCTATGTGCAAAGTAATAAGTCTAGATATCCATCTCATCCAATATACAGAACTTCCCCAGCACCATGTAAAAAGTTGGGTGTCCATAATCCCAGCACTGGGGAGGCAAAGACAGACAGATCCCTGGACTTCAGTAGCCAGCCAGCCCAACTGGTGAGCTCTAGGTTTAATGAAATACCCTGTCTCAAAAAATAAGATCAATAGACTGGGAGATGGCTTAGCAGGTAAAAGTATTTGGTGCACAAGCATGAGGACTTGAGTTCAAATTCCCAGAACCATATAAAAAGCCAGATGTGGCCACAACTACCCAAATTCCCAGCACATTGGGGAAGAGAAGACAGGAGGATCTTTGGAGCTTGTTGGCTGCCATTCTAGATTCAAGTCCAATGAGAGGCCCTATCTCAAGAGAATAAGGAGAGAGAGAGAAAGAGAGAGATTTAGGATTAAGAAGTGGAGTTCAATTGAAGAAGACCTCCTGTCCACCTCTATACAGCCTCTACACACATGCATACATGTACACACAAATTAACCCTAAATGACAAAGGCCATATGAGACCAATAACATGTAAAGCAGAATGATGATCAAGACCCAATTACACCTTCCAAACATTCCAGGCCCTCACAAGTTGCCTGAGGCCTGCCAGACAGAGCCCAGGTGTCCATCTTGTCCCTTCCACTGACTTCAGAACTGTCTGGCTTGGCCTCACACTCAGCCACATGAACCTTTCTTCAGGTTTGCTGTGTGTTCCCACAACACACTTTCGCTTCTCTCTCTGCAGGAATGCACCCACCAAATTCAAAGCCTAGGTAAAACCCCCACCTCTAATTAGCATTTCTTCGTCAGCAACCTTTGTTCCTTGTCTAGGCTTCACCTAGCACTTCTCTTTTACCTCTGAAATTGAGTCGTATGTATGTATGTATGTAGATATAGTTATATATGGTATATGTTGTGTATTATATGCAGTTATATATTTCCATATATTACACATATCTAGTTATATGCTTATATATATGTCTGTATATTTTATACAGCTGTTATTTTGCTTCCATTTTCTGGTCCTGCCATAAGCTGAAACAGGTCACACTGTTTCTATAAACCATATAAGTATGCTAGAAACACCAGAAATGCATCAAAACCACTTCTTTCAGATAACTTCTCAAAATTGGAAGTCACCCTCAATGTTAGCTTTGTCAACTTGACGCAATCTAGCTGCGCTAGTTAGTTTTGGGTCATTTTGACCCAGAATAGAGACACTAGGAAAGAGGGATTCTCAACTGAGGAATTGCCTTTAATCAGATTGGCCTCTGAACATGTGTAGGGGGGCATTTTCTTGGCTGCTAATTGATGGAAAAGGGCCCAGAGCACTATGGCAGTGCTATCCCGGCAGGTGGTCCTGGCTTGTATAAAAAGGTAGCTGAATGCGAGGGTGGAAACTTGCCAGTGAGCAGCATTACTTTGTAGCCTCCATTTCAAGTTCCTGCCTTGGCTTCGCTTGAGGATGGACTATAACCTGCAAACTAAATAAATCCTTTCCTCCCAAGTTTTTTTGGTCAGTGTTTTATCACAGTAACACTGGAGCAAACTAGGACACTAGAGCCACCTAGGAAATGTCCCAGTGGGAGGGATTGATTGTCTAGATCAGATTGGCCTCTGGGCGTGTCTGTGGGGCATTTTCTTAAGTTAACCAATGTGGGAAAGTCCAGTCCACTATGAGTACACAATTCCCTAGGCAGTGGATTCTGAACTGTTTAAGAGTGGAGAAATTTAAGTACAAGCAAGCAAGTAAATGATCATGCATGCCATGGTGGTTTGAATGAAAATGGCCCCATAGGCTCATAGGAAGTGGCAAGGCACACAGGAAGTGGCACTATTAGGAGGAGTGACCTTGTTGGAGTAGGTGTGGCTTTGTTGGAGGAAGTGTGTCACTGGAGTGGGCTTTGAGGTTTCAGGAGCTCAAGTCAGGTCCAATGTGATTCTTTCTGCTTGCTGCCTTTATCCAGACGTAGAACTTTCAGCTACTTCTCCAGCACCATTTCTGCCTGTGTGCTGCCATGCTTCCTGCCATGATGATAATGAACTAAATCTCTGAACTTTAAGCCAGCCCCAATTAAATGTTTCCTATAAAAGTTGCCATGGTCATGGCATATATTCACAGCAATAGAAATCCTAAACCCATGCATTCATTTGACTGTGCCTGTGGTGTAAAGTTCCTGCTGTGATTTCCCCCACAACGATGGACTGTAACCTGGAGAAATAAACCCCCTTCTTTCCCAAACTGCTTCTTGACTGAGTGTTTCATCACAGCCACAAAAATGAAAGCGGGACAACCCCTAATCATGTATTTAGGCCACAGGTGCCTGGTTTGGTTTGGAAAATGTCACTGTCGTTAGGCCGTTTGGCCATTCTTAAGCATACTTATGAACATTTTTGTCTCTTGCAGTAGATTATAAGTTTCTTAGGGACAGGGACTTTATTGATTAGGTTTGCCAAAGATCAGCAGAGACTTAAGTTTGTAGAAGCTTAATTGTAGAAGTCTCTCATGCATAAAGGTTCGAGGAGTCAGCAAGATGGCTCAGAGGCCAAAGGCCCTTGTTGTGCAATCCTGACAGCCTGAACTTGATTCCCCAAGTCCCGTGTGAAGGTGGAAGAGGAGCACTGAATCCACAGAGTTGTTCCCTCACCTCCGCACGCACGCTGTGGAACACACATCTCACCAGTGTTTGCAAGTACAAACACTGATAAATTAAGTTTTTGTTTAAAGGCAATGTGCGGCACATCACGCCCGTCTGTACTCTATGTGCCGCCATACGGTTCGCAAGCCAGGCAAGGGGCTGGAGACTGAATCACACAAAGACTCACAGAGACAGACATGGATCATCCTTGATGCCAGAATGCCCCAAAAATGCCCCCTTTATTGTGTCCAGGGGCAGCTTATATAGAGATAGCCATGCCCCAGCCAAACGCACCAGAAACCACTCTCTGCCATCAGGAACTCCTGAGGGTCTCATGCTCAGAGCAGCTGCAGGCCCTCAGATCAGGGGAAAAGAAGTTGTTTACAAGAAATTCAGGATCTGGGAGCTCACTGCTCCCTACATCTCACTCCCTTTTTATATATAAATAGAAAAAAGAGCAACTAACCACATGAAAATCCCACAAGAAATCCAACTGTTCTAAGCTGGAAAATGCCCTAGTGAACATGCTCACTTTATGGTCAACATTAATGATTTTAAATGCTGGTGCCAGCTACAAGATAGTCACAACAGCCTTCTGACTGATGACAATTTTAGCTGCCATGAAGGAGGCTGCAGCAGTGACAATAGCATACCCGTGGTGATCCCGAAGTCTCCAGGATGGCTTGGCAGTTCCTCCTGCCTCTGCCTCCTTCAGCAAATCCTGCCGGCGTGCACCACCACAACCGGCCCAAGCAGCAGGCAGGCTCGGATACCTTCTGCAGCTACTTCGCGGGTTTCTCGGGTGATGCTGGAAAGCCTACCACTCGCACCACAGACTCTGGAACTGCCACCGCCTTTCCCTTGCCCCGCTGCCGCCTTCCATATGCTGCACACAAACAGGCAGCCCAGCGGGTTCTGTGCAGCTCCACCTTACCTCGGCTCCAGCACTTGCTGCCGCATTTGCTGATTTCTCCTGGCACCACCATGGCATTCCCCAGGCTGGGCACCAACTGGGCCGAGGCAATGTGCCTTCCACCACAGCAGCCTAGCAAAGGTCTGCTCCAGCTGCCTTCTAGCCCCAGCTGCATTCCAAACTGGTGTGTGGTGTGGAGCGGAACTCGGGAAAGCAGGCTTGCTGCTCTGGAACCACTGAAGGGGCCCCACTTAAATAATCTTTTAGAGAATTTGGGCACTGTCAACCTGTCTGGCTACTTCCTGCTATACGGGGGTGCTGCCTTCTGGGGGTATTTTACTGCAACATTTCAGGAGGTCTCAGTGAATCAAACCACATGAATCTCAAATAAATCCTCAGGTTCTCATCCTCTGTGGAGACAAAAGCAAAACCTATTTTCCAAAGCATCAAATCCTTAGGCCCATGCTTTAAAGTCAAAATACCTTTCTTAGCAGTTCCCAGAATCAAATGTCTTTCTCCAGTCCAGAACACAAAAGACAACACAATCAACATAACATACATCTGTACACATTTATCTTTTTGAGCTGTATACATTCTATCTTTTGGAGGCCTTCAATTCACCCTCCTGCCTCCTCGTTATCTGGAGGGTGTGCCTCAGAGCATCTCTGGGGATGAAAATACACATATTACTCTTTTAAACTTACTGTTTTGTTTTTTTGTTTTTTTTTACTCTTTTTACTCTTTTCCTTTTTGAGGCCTTTCAATTCACCCTCCTGCCTCCTGTTTTGGAGGGTGTCCCACAGAGCGTCTCTGGGGATGAAAAAACACATACCACTCCCCAATCTACCCTCACCATTCCCAAGGGTTCCCTAGTTCCCTTGTTCCCGATCTCGGTGGGACCTCCACCTGCAGTGCACAATGCCCACCTGCACTCTATGTGCTACCATACCATTCGTGAACCAGGCAAGGGGCTGGAGATTGAAATGCACAAACACAGAGACAGACAGACAGACAGAGACACAAGTCATCCTTGAAGCCAGAATGCCCCCCTTATTGTGTTCAGGGGCAGCTTATATAGAGATAGCCACGCCCCAGCCAAACGCACCAGAAACCACTCTCCTACCATCAGGAACTCCTGAGGGTCTCATGCTCAGAGCAGCTGTAGGCCCTCAGATCAGGGGAAAACAAGTTGTTTACAAGAAATTCAGGATCTGGGGGCTCACTGCTCCCAACAGCAATGAGAGGCTGAAGAGATGGCTCAGCAGGTGAGAGAACTTGCTATACAAATATGATGACCTGTGTTCAGATCCCAGCACATAGCTACATAGAAAGCTAGGTGTAGACTAGCTGTGACCCCAGTGCTATGGGGGGCCGAGATAGGAGGATTGCCGAGGCTTGCTGGTCGCGAGCCTAGCTTCAGGTTGAGTGAGAATCTCTGCCTCAAGGGAATAAGATGGTGAGTGATAGAGCAGAACACAGGGTATTCTCCTCTGTCCTTTGCACAAGAGAACACAGGTACATATTAGCCCCCAGTACACACAGACACACATGCTGTACAGATGTAAACAGTTCCAAATAAGAATGACCCAGGCTCCTTCCAACACTTGATTGTACAACTCAATCTTGATAGTAAAATCTATGTCCTCATGTTTCACAACAGTGCCTAGTGCTCCAGTCATCATGTCTACATCTCAAGAAGCAAGCGATTTTAAAACTGGCCAAATACGAGGTTTCTTAGGGAGAGCTCTTGAAAGTAGTCACTTCCATTTATTTCTCAAAAGCCTGACTTTTAACTCGAGTATTATTATTATTAATTGAATTATTACTATTAGTGTGTATGTGCATGTGTGTAAGTTTGGGTGTGCGAGTGCCATGGTGCACACAGAGGTCAGAGGACAACTTTGTGGAGTGAGGTCTCTCCATCACCTTTACACAGAATCAAACTTAGGTCACCAGCCTTTCTCAGAAAGTGCTGAGGCATTTCGCTGGCTCCAAAAGCCTGACTTTAATCACGTGGCCACAACTACCTGCAAAAGAAGCTAGGAAATATAGTCTCTCTTCTGGATGACTGTATGTCCATCTTAAAAATCTGTTTCATTACTATATTAGAAGAGCAGGTAGTGTCCTGGGAAAGCTGCCACAGATGGCCATATGCACCTCAGTATCCCAAACAGCTCCACAGGAGTGCTTGACACAGCCTCGAGCAATGGGGACACAGGACAGTAGTCAATGAGAGACAGGCTCTGAAGTCATCTGCCTGGGTTTTGACATCAGCTCTGCGCCTTTCCTTGGTTTCCTTGTATCTAAAATGGACAAAATAACAGCACTCGCCTCATGTGGTCATCGTGATGAGCACACTGTGGAAGCCTTTGCAACAGTAAAAGGGGCTTAGCCTCATAAGTGACCAGCTACTATTGCTGTAGCTGTTGTTAGACAATCTTGGGTCTGAGTCTCTCACTTTTTTTCCCCTTTAGACAGGGTCTCACTATGTAATCTTGGCTGGCCTGAAGCTCAGTATATAGACCAGGCTGGCCTCAAACTCACAGAGATCCACCTGCCTTTGTCTCCTGAGTACCAGGTTCAAATGCATGTGCCACTACACTGGGCCCTCCTGGTTGGTTTGTTTGTTTTTTAATCACATTTTTGGCTTTGATTTTTTAATATTTATTTGATTTTAAGTGTGCACTTTTGCATATCTATGGCCTCTCATGTGTGCAGAAGCCTATGAAGGTCAGAGTGGTGTTGGATCCCCTGGGGTTAGAGTTACAGGTGTTATGAGATGTCTCATGGGTGCTGGAAACTGAACCTAGTCCTCTGCAAGAGCAAAAACTGCCCCTAAGTACTGAGTCATCTCCCCAGCCCCCGATAATGTTTTTATTAATTCTTTGAGAATTTCACATAATGTCTTCTAGTCACATTTACTGCCCGCCCCAACTCCAAGGTACACCAAGGTTACACTGTTAAGGAACACTGACTGTCCCTTTCCAACTACAAATTGCCAATAGCTGCTCAGCTAGGGGTGGGACTTCATGTGCCCCTCCTCTCCTCCATGCTGGGATCTTGTCTGTCTTGAACCAGTGCAGGCCAGCAAGCCTTATGCATGCTCTCACAGTCACTGCGAGCTCATAAAAAAAAAAAAAAGACACTGTTTTCCTCTGGCTCTTATGATCTCTCACTCTGAGCCTTGAGGAAAAGGATGTGACAGAAATGTCCCATTTAGGGCACCAACTGTGGGCCTCTGTGTTAATTGCCATCTACTAAAAATGACTTCTGAGTCTTGTTATTTAAACTTAGGTGCAAATTTATTTCCTGTACCGTTGAATTTGGACCAGCCTCCTGTCTTTCTCTGATGAACAGAAAGGGATGAATGTGACTCCATGCCAAGCCAGGCCTTGGCCTTGGAGGTCTGGCAGCTGAGGCTTCTGTTCTCTTGGCGGCTGGCTGTTATATAAAGAGATGGTGCTACTGTGCTGGCAAGTGAGGCAGTGTGGAGGGAGAAAGGCCCTGGGGACAGGAGGCACAATGGGAGAGGCAGAGAAGCCCACCAAGCCCTTGACTATTCTAGTCCAGGTGCCGGAGTGCCAGACATTTGAAGAAAGCGACCATGTTCGCTGCTCTGGTGACAGCCAGCTCCCTGCACTGGCAGCTGTGCTTTGTGGACAGGCCCAGCCAACACCGTGTGGAACAGAACTGCCCGGTCAATTGGCTCCTTCTGTGGAATTGGAAGGAGCGAGCACACTTGTTTGAAGTCATGAGGCTTGGAGGTAGATTGTGGATTATACAGCAGAGGGTTCCAGGGCTTCAGACCTGGCCGAACTATTCGGACTATAGCTCTTGGGGCCATACCCGCCCTTGTGCCAGGGCAGCCAACTGTTGGCCCTGATCCAGGAAAAGTGAGGAGACACTATTACCCACTTATTGTCTCTATGAAAAAGGACCCACAAATAAGCAAATAAACAGACAGACAGACAGACAGATAAAAGAATTGATGTCTAGCAAATACAGCTGTATGTGCCTTTTGGCATAGCTACTCCAGGACCTGAGGCAAGAAGACTATTTTAGCATAGGTGTTCAGGGCCAGCCTAAGCAATATAACAAGAGCCTGTCTCCTAAGAAACAAAACAAGTCAGGTGGTGGTGGCATGTACGTGGATTTTTCTGTCCTGCCAGCCCGCACCTAAATAACCACACAGAGACTTGTTTTTAATTATAAATGCTCAGCCGATAGCTTAGGCTTGTTACTAACTAGCTCTTATAACTTAAATTAATCGATATTTCTTATCTCTGTTTTACCATGTGCCTTGGCACCTTTCCTCAACATGGCATGCTCATCTTGCTTCTCCCTGTGTCTCCTGGTGACTCTGCCGTTCATCCCAGCACTCTCTCTCTCTGTCTGCAAGTTCTGCCTAACCTCTTCCTGCCTAGCTATTGGCCATTTAACTCTTTACTAAACCAATGTGAGAAACACATCTTCACAGTGTACAAAAAGATTATTCTACAATAGTGACATGTGCCTTTAAGCCCAGTCCTTGTGAGGCAGAGGCAAGCAGATCTCTGTGAGTTCGAGTCCAGCCTGGTCTGCAGAGCGAGTTCAAGGACAGGCTCCAAAGCTACAGAGAAACCCTGCCTCAAAAAACCAAAGAAGAAGAAGAAAAGGAAGGAAGGAAGGAAGGAAGGAAAGAAAGAAAGAAAGAAAGAAAAGGAAAGGGAATGGAAGGGAAGGGAAAAGGAAGGGAAGGAAAGGAAAGAAAGGAAGGAAGGAAGAAAGAAGGAAGGAAGGAGGAAGGAAGGAAGGAATGAAGGAAAGAAAGAAAGAAAGCAAAAGAATTGGAACCTGTCTCACTTTCAAATCTGAGTGTTTCTACCCATGGCTGTGGAGCCTCCCATTACTGTAGATCTGCCCACAGCTGTGGGTCCACCCATGGCTATGTTTGCCCATAGGGTTATGGCTTGTGGGAGTCTGAATGACAACCAAAGCTGGCTAGCTGAAAAGGTCATGAAACCCCTTTCTGGGTCTCTTAGGAAAGTTGCAATGAGGAAGCTGGTCTAATAATGCTGAAACTGTAGCACTGGGGACACCAAAGCAGACACTCCAGGCAAGGGAGCCGATATATGAGGGACGGCATCTTCAGACCTCCCCATATGCCAGGCCCCAGTTTATCTACCATTCAGTGGTCTCAGTCAACGTCTCAAGGAGCAAAACGACTGCCCAGCTGAGCCCTGTTGGAATTCCTACCTCACAGATGCCCCTACAGAATCAAACGGTATGGTTTATATCACTGTGTTTGGGGTGGTTTCTTAGGCAGCAACTAAGACTGAAAAACCAGCCCAGATAAAAATGTTGTAGATGAAACCACAGGTTCATGGAGCAGGCCGTGGCCTGACAGAAGTGACAAGCCAACTCCACACAAAGTGCCAAGCTGAGCTCTTAGCGAAGCTCCTCATGCCTCTTGAAGGACAGGAACCCCAGCCAATGGGTCCAAGCTGAGCTCTCACTGAAGCTCCTTGTGCCTCAAGAAGAGCAGGCACTGTAGTCAGTGGGACCGTGGAACCCAACAGAAAGCCTGGGTTTTAATCCTGTGAGCTGATAAAAATAGCTCCATGTCTTCAAACCCTATTCCCCAAATGGAGACATTGCCACAGCAGCCATTGGTTGATTGGTTGTTAATTGAGACAGGGTCTTACTGTATATCCTAGGCTGGCTCAGAACTCACTATGTGTGGAATATTCCTTTACACTGTGTGAATAGATGTCAAGGTGATTGGTGTAATAAAGAAGCTGACTGGCCAGTAGCTGGATAGGTAGAAGTTAGGCAGGAGAGCCAAACAGAGAACTCTGGGAAGAAGAAGGGCCGAGTGAGGAGCGGCGAGAGATGCAGAGGAAGCAGGAGATGAGTATGCCATAGTGAGAAAAGGTGCCACCACATGGCAGAGGTAAATAAGAAGCATGGGTTAATTTAAGTTGTAAGAGCTAGTTAGTTACAAACCTAAGCTATTGGCTGAGCATTTATCATTTATATTAAGTCTCCATGTTGGTTATTTGGAAGCTGGTGGGCAGCAAAGAAACATCCAACTACAACTATGACTACATATTCACTCCTAAGCTTTCAGCCTCGGCCTCCTGTGTGCTAGAATCCTAAGCCTACCTGAGTTTTCTTTTTAAAAAATAGAGCCCAGTAATCTGTCCATATAAGTATAGATTTATTGCATTCTTTTTAAAGATCTGTGTGTATGTGTGTGTCTGTCTATGTCTCTGTCTGTGTCTGTGTATGAGTATGTGCATATAAATGCAGGTGCCCACAGAGACCAGAAGATGGCATCAGATCCCCTGGACGGTTGGGAGCTGGCTGATGTGGGTGCTGGCAACCTGACTCTAGTCCTCTAGAAGATCAGTGAGGCTTCTCAACTGCTGAGCCATCTCTCTAGCCCCCCACTACATTCTTCTAAACTTTTTTTTCCATTTTGGTTTTGAAAAAATATTTCTTTTGTATATATACGTGTCGACACACACATGAAGGTACATGTGCGGTCAGTGAACTTGTATGCATGGCTTTTGTCCTCCCACTTTGTGTGAGGCAAGGTCTCTCCTGTTGCCCTTGCTGCTGCACCACCCACTCCAAGCTAACTGGCCCAGGGCCCTCTCCCCAGCACTTCCACTTCTACCGCCCATCTCAGCGGAAGAGTGCTGGGCTAACAGACACTTGCCACCATGTCTGCCTTTTTCTATGGGTTCTGGAGATTGAACTCACACTGTCTGAGTCTCCATTTGGGCTTCCTCACTGATGAGCCCCATTCAAGTGGAGAAATTGGGGAGAAAGACCGCAGCAGCTACTGCATGACATTGGGTCATTTGACTCATTGTTGCCCATCCTCAGGGCCTCCTGACCCCCTAATCTGGATGCTGGAAGGCCGCCTTTGCTGAACCTTAATGGACACCAGTGGCAGAAGCCCTGGACCATGCTTGCCTCAATCCTGGGCCAGTAAATACAAGTCCTGCCAAACCTGAACGTCCAGTCATGGATGAGCTCTGAGCCAAGCTTTGCTTTCCCTCATCCAACAGCTCTACGAATCACATGGGCTGTTAAATAGTCAATGTGTTTTATTTTTTTGGTGGTGGTGGCAGGGACTTCTGAATTGACTGAGTCGTCCAAGTGATTTGCTATAATGTAGTTTCCTCTTCCTCCCCAGTCCCTTCCCCATCCCCCACCCCCAGAAAAAAAAAAAACTGTGAGGCAAAGGCTACAAAGGACCTTGTTGCTTAGCAACAGGAGTGAAGCTAATCAACACAGCTCTGAATATTAATATTTTTCCAAAACACGACTTATCCTGAAATTGTGCGGCAAACGCGAGGCCTTCCTTTCAATATAAACAGTCATTTTTTTTAAAAAAAAATCTCTAATTAATTTCGTGATGTGTGAGCATTTCCTTCACTGGTGGATTAGCCTTGTTAAATAATAACCGCAAGGCCTTTGTGCAACACATTGAGTCAGAGCTTGGTAATTCTGTAGGCCTTGGAAAGTCACTGTGAGAGTAGATGGATCCGGTGTGTAAACTAACTCTGGAGCTTAGGGCCAGCAGAGCCCAACTCAAGTACCTTTCTTTTCCAAATGATTTCCCTCTTATTCTTCAACCTGCCGGTATTCCATGGTAGAGCTATTCTGTACCTCGGTCTCTTCATCTAGAACACAAGGACAGTGAGAGATTGGATTGTGTGAGTCCATAACGACCCTGCAGCTGTAACATCTGGAGCCTAGTCTAGGACCCAGCGTGATGAATCAGCAGATCCTCTGTATTTTAGTCTCTCCTTCAAGGTGAGCATGACAGAAAAGGAAGAGAGAACAGAGCCGGGCTGCTGAGGGCTACTTAAGAAGGTGGCAGGTTGTGGCTCAGCAATGGATCACTTGCCAGAGCATGCACCATGCTCTGGTTTTGCTAAAGGGAACAAGAATGGAGAAGACCTGGGAGGGGATGGGAAGCAAAGGGCTCCTCTTCCAGCTGGGTACAACAGTGAGGGCATCTCTTCACTTCCCTCTAAGCCAGGGAAGTCCTACCCACCACGGTGAGACAGGGGAGTCTTGGGAACATCCCAGCCTTCCAACTCAATCAGAACTGGCAATTGAAGCCCTGTCAGGATGGTGTCTCGCAGATGTGCCAAGGATCAAGAGTCAAACTGCTTGGACACAAAAAGGATGCTACTGGTTCCCATAACTATGGCGTTCAAAGGGTGGTGCTGATGCAAGCAGTGCCTTCAGGCATCTTTTTCTGTTTTTCTTGCAGATCTCCATCCTTGTGTGGCATCACAGGACAGGATCCTCCATGAAGCACCCTCCCCAAACCAGAAGACTTCATTCACCCTCATGGCTTGTGGGGTCTCAGTCCTGAAAATTCTAATAAAGGGCATTAATTTAGGGGCAGAGTAGCCTTGGGTTACACACTCCAAACCAGATCCAACTATTGTGGCCCAAAACGTAGAGTATTAGGGCAGTGTTAGGTGGCTTTGAAATAGGATCTCATATATCCATCCCAGGGATGCCTCAAACTGGCTATGTGATAGAGGCTGAAATGACCTTGAGGTTTTGATCTTCCTGCCTCTGCCTCCTGAGCACTGAGATGACTGACTAGGGATCAAATCCAGAGCTTTGTACACGCTAAGCAAGCACTCTCCTAACTGAGCTACACCCCCATAGGAGTACCAGATACAAGGGATACTCACTCACCCCTGGATCTCAAACAATTCTGAGCCTGAGTATGTCCTAATGATTTCATAAAACATAGTTATACTAACAAAAGTACTTGCACCCAGTACTCAGGAGGCTGAAGCGAGAAGGTCATCAAGGCAGTGCTACAGAGTAAGACCCTGTCTCAAAACGCAGGGGAAAAAATGTTAAAGTTGCTTTTCTAAAATTCAAATGTCACCAAGTACCTTGTGTTTCTCATTGCTGGAACAGGTATTCCTGTTAGTGTGTGGGTGGGGGAGGGTGTGTGACCGGAGGTCAGATGATCCTAACAGAACCCTCCTGTATACCCCAGCTCTACAGAGAATTGTGGGTGCTTAACTTAAAAGTCCTGGGGAGGGCAGTTGGGTCCAGGCATTTCTGGCAGAGGTGGCTGGCATGACTGAGAAGCCTCAAGTCTGGCTAGTACCTGCTTGCTGTTTTGAGCACAACATATATAAACAGGGCACGGGGCACCCATCTTCCTAGAACTAGACGATTCTTTACATGGAGATGACTCAGTAGTACTTCATCTTGTAACACCTGTCCTGAGCATGCACTCCATTGCAGCTAGGGACCCCGCCCCCCAAACAGACCTAGGTACGTGCCTCTTGGCACTGTTGCTTTTGCTTGCATTAGTAGACACTTTGCTCTTTCTATATAGTTCCCACCTATCCTTCAACACTCAGCTCCCAGTCAGCCTTCCTTCAAATCCTCCTTGAATTTTCCCAATGCACAGAACTCATTAAGTATTTTTCTGTTGCGTTTCCTCATGGCTTACCTTTTCTTCATGGCTGTGATCTTACCCTCAGTTAGACTGTGAGTTCTTTGGAGGTGAGGCCCATGATGATATTTACAACATATCCCCATGATACCCTGTACCGTGTAAACAATCAATATTTGCTGATCAATTTGTTGATCTCTGCTGAAAAGGCAGTTATGCATATAAACAAAATTCATTTCCAGGGAATTTACTGCCCTTGATACAAGAAAAGCAGGTTTCTTTCTGATAGTGTGGAGTAAGGGTTCACAACCAACAAGTCCCCGTTTAGCTGAGCTCCTGCCACGAAACTTGCTATTAGCAAAGAAATGCACAGTTCTCAAAATGTTTGCTTATATAAATTAGAATTCATTAAGAGTTATTTTATGATGCTATCGCTTGTGTTCAGATGCTTTTTGATGGATTTTTGGGAGTGAAAAAGGAAATTATAGAATTGTTGCCATCATGGACCAACAAGATGGTCCGCTGGGTTCACAAACTTGCTGCTAAGCCAGATGATTTGGGTTTAATTCCCAGGACTCACATGGTAGAAGGAGAGAACAGACTTGTCCTCTGACCTTGACACACATATTGTGGCACGTGCATGGATGAACATACACACACACACGCAGGCACACATGCACGCATGTACATGCACAGTCCATGGCACTCATGTGGAGGTGAGATTCTGATCTTCCACCACATGGGTCCCAGGAATCAAACTTGGGTCACCAGGCTTGGCAGGAAGTGCCTTGAGCTGATGAGCCACTTCATGGGCTAAGCTTTATTTTTAAGATCTTGGGTCTCCAAATTCCTGGGCCAGGTGGAAAGCACAGACACATGCTGGGAGCAGTACCTGGAGCCCACCAGCTGGTAGAAAGCCACAGGCCAGGCTCTGGGAACAGACAAAAGGAGTATCTTTGATGTGCGAGTTTGCTGTGCGGTCACCTGGCAGCTGACTCATCCTTTGATTGGAACCGTGTTAAAAGAGAAAGTTTCAAACTTGGTGCAAACTTTAGACCAGCAGCAACTAACTCCTACCCTAGGCAGAGAACCTGCCCCTCAGCCAACTTGACTTTGCCCCAACCTGGAAACTTATCCCTGCTCCCTGCCTGCCCTTGCAGAATCCATTGCTTTTGGCAGACATAAGGAGAAAAGAAAATGATCCAATGTGTATACAAGTAGAATGAATTCCTCTCACCTTTTTCTATTGTTTGAGTTTGCACAAGGACAGACATGGGTTCTCCAAGAGGCATGCCTTAAGATTTAAGTGCAAAGACAGTGATGTCTCAATATTTGTCAGGGACTAATTCAAGCACACAATGTCAGATACCCAAATTCCAGATGTTCAAGTCCTTAAGTCCTCCAATAAAATGACATAGCATTTGCATAGAACCTATTTGCATACACAATACACAGCCCCCTGGATAGTTTGCATTTTATTTTTTATTACATTATTTATTGTGTGCGTATGTGTGCAGGCATGCATGTCATAGCACATGTAGAGAGGTCAGATGAGAACTTGCAGGAATTATTCTGACCTAACACCATGTGGGTCCTGGTAACCAAACTCTATAGTCAGCCATCTTGTCAATGAGCACCTTTTCCCACCACACACACCCTGCTTCAACTCTAGATGATTTCTAAAACACGATACAATATAAATGTCATGTAAATAGTTATTATCCTGTATTGTTTAGGGGAAAGTGACAAGAAAAAGAATTTGTTCATGTTCAGTACAGGCAACGGTTTTCTCAGATACACTCGATTGTCAGTTGATTGACTCCGTGGATATGGAGCCTTCAGATACAGAGAGTTGACTGGTTTGCTTGGGAGGGAAAAGACACAGGGGAGGGACCACTGCCAGCAGAGGATCATTAACATCAAGTCATTTACAGCCTTGGGCAGCTCCATAGTGGTCCCCATGGGACCCTGGGACCCATGAGGGCAGCCCCAGCCCAAGCTGGGTGGGAAGTACCTTTAATTTGCCTAATCTGAGTGTGGGGACAGAGTTATAACACAAAACAACACAACCCTCAGGCAAAGAGTTGCAGATGTTAGCATCCTCAGAGTTTGTAGGGTGAAAGCTTGGACCCTAGCAACCCCAACAAACTAGGCTGGGTTCGGCCACCCATCCTCAATGCACTAACAAGAGAGGCAAGGTAGGGGGCTGGAGAGATGGTTTTGTGGTTAACAGCACTGGTTGCTCTTCCAGAGGACCTGGGTTCAATTCCCAGCACCCACAAGGCAGCTCATAGCTGCCTGTAACTCCAGTTTCAACAGGATTGGATACACATACATGCAGGGAAAATATGAATGCACATTAAATAAAAATTATAAGAAGAAATAGAGGCAAGGACAGTAAAAGCACAGAGGAGACTTATTCAGTGTGGCCTCATCAGAAAGGAACAAATAAGAGGCTCAGTGACCTCAAACCCATCTTTGGGGTCCTGACATAAGGTTTAGGCTTTTAATAGAAGGCAGGGAGTATTTGTAAATAAACATTCCTGGTCAAGGCAGGGTCCCTTCCATCATCTACTCAACCCTGTCTCTGTTTTTTTCCTACAAGATTTTGTCAGAACTGTGTGAAACATCTTCGGGGGGGGGAGGGCTCAGCTCCCTCAGTCTTTTCCTTCCCACTGCATGAGATTCCTAGGGAAAATTTGTATAAGACCCATTTGTTTCAACAATCTGACTGTGTAAGTGTCCTTTAAAGCATCTTTCCTATGAGAGGTGGTGGTGGTGCATGACTTTAATCCCAGCACTGGAGAGGCAGAGGCAGATGGATCTCTGTGAGTTTGAGGCCAGTCTGGTATACAAAGTGCATAAGCTATTGGTCAAACCTTCCTTTTTATTCAGACAGAAAAGGGGAGATGATGGGATTTCCCTCTGTATGCTGTGAATATGTTTTATTACCATTGGTTATTAAAAAAGCTGTTTCGGCCAATGGCTTAGTAGAGTAAAGTCAGGCAGGAAATCCAAACAGATATATATAGAGAGAAAGTAGGCGGAGTCAAGGAGACACCATGTAGCTGCTGAAGGAGACAGGCTCAGATGGAACCTTACCAGTAAGCCACAGACATGTGGCGATACACAGATTAATAGAGATGGGTTAATTTAAGATGTAAGAGTTAGCTAAGAGTATGCATAAGCTATTGGCCAAATAGTGTTGTAATTAATATAGTTTTATGTTATTATTTGGGTTTGGGTGGCCAGGAAATGAAGAAGCAGCCTCCAACTACAGGCTGTGTTGAGGGAGGTCTGTGAGAGAGGAGGAGTGGAAACAGGGAGTTAAGGGTGGGTATGATCCATGTGTGAATTTGTCAGACAATAAATAAAAAAGAGAGGAAAAAATATAATATCTCCTCATCTAAGCCAGGACTACAGCTCAGTGTATAGTGCCCTTGCTTAGCATGCATGAAGTCTGGAATTCAGTCCCCAGCACTGCAAAAGCTAGGTCTGGTAGAGGAAGGAGGAACAGGAATTTGAGGACATTCTTGATCAGGTAGTAAGTTCAAGGCCAGACTGGGCTTCTTGAGACTCTGTTAGAAAACAAACAAACAAACGATACAAAAAAACAACATAACAAAAGATGGGATTGGCACCACATGAAAGTTTGGGTCAGAGGATTTGCTTCCAAACTCCTCCACCATGTTGGGTTTGACTGTTGGCTGTTGTGGAGTGGCCACCAGAGAAGACTGCTTTGACATGGGTTTAAGCCAATAGAAAGTCTTTATTAGCTGGTCAGCAACTACAATGGGTGTTCGGAGTTCCAGTGCACACCTGAGCCTTTCTCAGGGTGACCTTTCAAGCACAAAAACCACATCCTGGGCTGACATACTTCAGTTAACAAGAACAGTTAGTCAGAAATGGAACTACAGAAGTCAAAAAGCAAGCTTAGTACATTCAGAGACTTTCCCAGAACTATGGGCCTTGGGGAATTAGGCCTTTGGTTTTGTTTTGGCAGGTGGTGCTGTCTACGTGCTGTGCTTTATGGCCCGAGTGGCACTTCCATCGTGGAGTCAGGGCCAACTAAGGTCTGAGTTCCTGTTACATTGGCAAGAGATCCCCAGCTCCTTGCTTTTGGGGCCTCTCCATAGTGTAACAGGCCCCTAGGCCTTAGCACGACTGATGTCATGTTAGAGGCACCATTTCAATCTTACAACCCAAGACATAGGCTCTAACATTTGCCAAAATGAGAACAAAGACCTAATCCATCAAAGACCTAGTCCACAGTTCCAGGATCCAAAGTTCCTAAATTACTAACCTTGCTTTATGGGTTCTGTAGTCTCACTTCTCACTAACTGTTCCTGTTAGTGTCAAGCAGGGAGCATAAAAGACAAAAGAAAGGAAGAATGGTGAGGCTTGGGGCTGCATGATTTGGGCAAGTTCTCCATGCAGCTACTGGCCAGTAATTCAGCCTTACAAGTGTCCATGTGTGTTCGCTGGTAGAATTACCTCACAACACTAGAGTACCTTAATATGGCAGCTTGTGTCTTCTAGAACAAGAGACCCAATGGAGAGAGCAAGAGAGAAGCCACAGTGCCTTTTATTAGTTAACTTCAGAAACCACTCCCCATCACTTCTTCAATATTCCATTGGTCACTCACCTTAGCCCTGCTCAGTACGGGTGAGAAATCATCAGGGTGGAGACACCAGGAAGTGACAGCCTGTAAGGGTCTATCCTGGGGACTGGTTCCCACATGTATGAAATAACACAAACCTTACTGTGTTTTTTGTTGTTGTTGTTGTTGTTGTTGTTGTTGTTGTTTTGAGACAGGGTTTCTCTGGGTAGCCTTCGCTGTCCTGGAATTCACTCTGTAGACCAGGCTGGCCTCGAACTCACAGAGATCTGCCTGCCTTTGCCTCCCGAGTGCTAGGATTCAGGCATGTGCCACCACCACCTGGCACTTTCTCCAATCTTATTCAGCTCAGGATCCCTTGCCCAGAGAGTAGTGCCACCCACAGTGGGCAGGTCTTTTAGCTCAATTACTATACTCAACACAATCCCCTACAGGTAAACCAGCTAATTCCCTTCCCAGGTGATTCTAGAATTAAAGCTGATCCTCACATAAGGAGAAAGGTGTGGCAGAGAGTGACTGGTTCTCTAAGAAATGGAGTATTTGTGAATATTATTATTGGTACTGAATTTCTTCTCAGCGGGACTCAAAGCTCTTCAAAGGCAAGATCAGTAACCAGCTCAGGGCAGTATACACTAAGGACACTCAGTAAATGTTGCTTAATTATTCATGAACCTACCCAAAGAGGCCACAGTAGTATGTATGCATTGGAAATACATCCTTGGCGGATGAAGTGTTGAGGTTGAATTCCATTTCAAATGAATGGGAAGCCAGCCACTTATTAGACTCTCCCTCAAGGTCCAGTCACCTGCTGTGCACAGTCCCTCCAGCTCCTCCTCTAACAGTGCCAGCCGTCTCAGGATTTCAGGTTACTTTCTCCATCTAGAAAGCATTTCTTGTCTCTCTGAAGAAAACCACACTCCTGAGGCTAAGGGGTGTATTTTAAAACTCCTGGTATCCACCCAAGTCTCAACTTAGCGTGTCCCTCAGCCTGCATCTCTGAAAAATGGGTATAAGGACTGTGCCTGGAAGGTTGTTTTGAAGTATTAAAACCCACAATGTATTTGTAAATCTCTTGTACTAATAAGATGATACCCAAAGTTTAGTCTTCAATTGGATGCTCAAATACGTGATGCACATGTTCGGATGTTAGGCTTCTGTTTTCTTATCTATAAAATGGGGGTAAGAATAGTACTCACCTAGATGGTCATATTTAAGCTCACATATAAATATGCATGTAAAAGGGCTTAATCCAGGCCCCAAGAAATTACAGGCAGTCTATAAATCTTGGCTATGGAAGTGGATTCACTATGGACCTAATGAGACTTAAACTTCAAGACCCGTCCTGGCTAATTTGAACTGTCAACTTGACACGAGACAATGTGGAATCACCTGGGAAGAGTCTTACCAAGGAATTATCTAGCTCAGGCTGGCCTAGAAGCAAGTGCATGGAGAATTGTCTTGATTCCTAATTGCTGCAGGAAGACCCAATCCATTCTGAGTAGCAGTATTCTCTAAGCAGGGACTCATAGACAGTATAAGAGAGGGGGAAGCTAGGATAGAGCAAGCGAGAATCCACGCATTCTGTCCCCCAGTCCCTGTGAGGTTTTAAGCTCCCTGCAATAAGGAATAAGTTTGCAGAGTGAGCTCCAGAATAACCAAGGCTACACAGTGAAATCCTGTCTTTATTGTTTTTTTAAAGATTTATTTATTTATTATGTATACAGTATACTGTCTGCATGTATGCCTGCAGGCCAGAAGACGGCACCAGATCTCATTACAGATGGTTGTGAGCCACCATGTGGTTGCTGGGAATTGAACTCAGGACATTTGGAAGAGCAGGCAGTGCTCTTAACCACTGAGCTATCTTTCCAGCCTCCGAAATCCTGTCTTTAAAAAACAAAAGAAAAAAGAAAAATGAAGCCCACGGTTTGGTCTCCAGCACCCCATAAACTGTTTATAGTTTGGGGAGGGTGGAATCA